>CM065396.1:6655000-6900000 GCA_033060915.1 Euryodendron excelsum
TCAAATCATCAAGAACATGCTCGGTCCAGACATTATAATATGATATCACACAGTATTATGTTTTTTGATGACGTAATTACCTTTCAATTGGATACATCCATCGATATTGCACTGGTCTTCCAAGCTTAATTTCACAAGGTAAATGAACAGCCAAGTGCATCATGACATCAAAGAAAGCCAAAGGATATATTTTTTCAAGCATGCAAAGTACAAGGATGATGTGGCCCTCTACCTTCTCTAAATCATCTACCCTCAATGTCTTTGAGCACAATTGCTGAAAAAATTTACCTAAGTCAAATAACATGCTACCAATTTCCTTAGTAACATGACCGCCCATCCCAATCGGTAGAAGTCGTTGTAAAAGGATATGGCAATCATGAGTTTTAAGGCCAGACAACTTACCCCCTTTAGTGCTCACAGAGTTAGAGATGTTTGCTGCATAACCATTAGGGTACTTGATTGACTTTAAAAAATCATAAAAGCCTTATCTCCCAGCAGGGGATAATGTGTACAATACTGGAGGCTTCTCAAAAGACCCATCATCACGCTTCTTGAGGTCTAACTCCTTTCATATATTTAGGTTTTCCAAATCTAAGCGTGCCTTTTCTGTATCCTTATTCATACACTCTATGCCCAATAACGTCCCAAGCACATTATCATATAAATTCTTCTCTATATGTATGACATCCAGGTTGTGTCGAAGCTAGAGGGTTTTCTAATATGGCAACTCAAACATAATACTTCTCTTCGTCCAATTTAAAATTGAATGCTCATCTCTTCGTCTTTTCCTACAACTTCGATGCTTTCTAAATGCCTTGTAAGTACCTGAATCAATTTGCTCCAAAATTTGTTCACCAGACATCTCCATAGGCCTTGATCAAATCTTGATCTCACCATTAAACAGCTTGCTCCTTCCCTAACTGTGATTTTCAAACAAGAAGTGACGAGCTCCTATGTACCCTATCTTGCTTATCAAACCCTGCGATGAATTTTTCTCATTGCCGATATGACAAGACAAATAACCTTTTGTAGTCCAACTATACATGTTTCCATACGCAGGGAAGTCATTAATCGTCCACATTACAGTTGCACGCATTAGAAACCTTTGCCCTTTTGAAGCAACATATGTTTGAACCCGTTCACCAACAATTCTTTCAACTTGCTAATAAGTGGTTGCAAGTAAACGTCAATATCTCTTTCGGGGGACAATGGACCGGGAATAAGTAATGACATCATAGAATAAGGCTCTTTCAAGCACATCCACTGTGGGAGATTGTAAGGCATCAAAATAAAGGGCCACATACTACATGATGAGCTCCTATTGCCAAATGGATTAAAACCGTCAGCTGCTAACCCTAACCTCA
This sequence comes from Euryodendron excelsum, assembly GCA_033060915.1. Taxonomy (NCBI): domain Eukaryota; kingdom Viridiplantae; phylum Streptophyta; class Magnoliopsida; order Ericales; family Pentaphylacaceae; genus Euryodendron; species Euryodendron excelsum. The sequence goes on from CM065396.1 coordinate 6,656,365, forward strand.
CATTTCGCAAGTCCTTAGCAAATAATGGATATCGCCTATCAAAATCCTTCCATTCCTTGGCATCAGGCGGATGTCTTAATACTCCATCATCTAAACGTTTATCCTTGTGCCATCTCATGTCAGCTGCTATTTTCTTTGACACAAACAATCTTTTAAGCCTTGGTATTAGGGGAAAATAACATAATATCTAATGAGGGATCTTCTTACCCTTACTGTCATTTACCTTGTATCTGGGTTCCTTACACTTTGGGCAATGCTCCAAATCTGTTGTCATTCTCCAAAATAGTGTGTAATTGTACTTGCACAAATGAATAGGCACATACCCCAAATCCAAATCATGCAAGTACTTCTTACATTCATAAAGATTCCACGGCACAGTATCATCAGCACTTGACAACATCTCCTTAAATGCATCCATAACCATGTCAAATGCAACATTGGTCATCTTGTTGTACATCTTAATATGAAGCATCTTCACAATGAAAAATTCAAGAGAGTTTAGAGTATTGAAAACCGTTTTTGAAAAACAACTCAAGAAATACAAAAACACACTAAAGAGAGTTTAGAGTATTGAAAACCATTTTTTAAAAACAACTTCAGAAAGTTAGGGTCATTAGAAATCCACTTTATTGAAAAAACAGCTCTAGGTTAGGGTCTTGAAAACCAAATTTGAAAAACAATTAATGAGAGTCAGGGTTTTAGAAGACCACTATTTAGAAAAGCAACTCAACTGAGTTGGGGTTTTAGAAAAAGATTTGATTAGGAAAACAACTCTAGAGAGTTTAAAGTTTTGAAAAGCATTTTAGAAAAATAACTGAAGAGGGTTAGGGTTTATAACTCTCATGAGTCGTTTTTCAAAAATGGCTTTAAAAACCTTAAATTCATTTGAGTTTTTTTTTCCCCTTCAAAGTAGTGAATTTCTAAACAACCTAACTCTATTGAATTCTTATTCTAAATAGTGTGGTTTTTTAAAAACCCCAACTGTAATACCTGCGATTTCTATTTGACTGCATTATATTCCTATTAAGACTGGGAAACCCAAACCATATGAATTCTACCTCTATAGTTAAAGTTCTTTTTGAACCAGATCTAGTCATATGTCTAGAACTCAGTGTCATAGAAAATCGATCTCCCGAAAAAGCTCTGAAACGCAATATACCTAAAAAATTGGCACCAAAATACACCCTAACTTTAAACTGGGTTTTCTTTCTCATTTCTCGATGGATTTTGACGAATCAAGTGTTCAAAATTATCTACTCTCTGAGCCCGATCCCCTCATGATCTTGAAACACAATTCCATGGAGATTTGGTCTCCCGAAAAGCCTCTGAAAGTGGCTGCACCTGATGATTTTCATATCTAAAGAAATAACCAGAGTGCGTGGCAAAAGCATGAATTTATATCGTTTGGTGAGTTGAATGCAAGATACTAAATTTCGAGGATGAGTTAAAACCAAATATTTAGTTTGAAGCACACCATTCTAAGTTTACAATCCATCTAGGAAACACCAAGATGTACCAAGATCTTAAGCGACAGTATTATTGGAAGGGAATGAAGAAGGATATCGCAAAGTTTATGGCACATTGCTTCACCTGCCAACAAGTAAAAGCTGAACACCAACGACCAGCTGGATTATTATAGCCCTTGCCAATAGCGAAATGGAAATGAGAACACATCACCATGGACTTCATCACCGAACTACCTAGAACCCGTCAAGGATATGATACGATTTGGGTAATCATAAACAGGTTGACAAAAACTGCTCATTTCTTACCTATTAAGTCTACCAGCAGCCTTAGTACTCTAAGTAGATTATATATAAAGGACGTATTACAATTGCAGGGAGTGCCTAGAACAATTGTATCAGATCACAACACAAGGTTTGCTTCGCAGTTTTGGCAAAGCTTACAAAAAACCTTAGGAACCCAGGTACACCTGAGTACAGCCTACCACCCACAGATGGATGGTTAATTCGAGAGAGTTATTCAAATCCTAGAGGATATGCTTCGTGCTTGTGTGTTAGGTTTTCAAGGAACTTGGAGTGATCATATACCATTAGCTGAGTTTGCCTATAACAACAGTTACCAAGCAAGTATAGAATTGGCCCCTTATGAAGCATTGTACAGGTGACCTTGCCGAACACCTAATTGTTGGTTAGAACCTGCCGACAGATTCTTATATGGGCCAGAAATCATTTGAGAAACCACGGAGAAGGTAAGGCTCATACAAAAATGGCTTAGGACTGCCCAAAGCTGACAAAAGAGTTATACAGATCAGCGTAGATGACCCTTGGAATTCCAAGTAGGCGACCAAGTGTTCTTAAAGGTAATGTCTCGTAAAGGTGTGATCCGTTTTGGCAGGAAAGGAAAACTTGCAGCTCGATTTATTGGACCTTTCCATATTCTGGAAAGAATTGGACAAGTGGCATAACGACTAGAATTACCTTCGAAATTGGATCAGATACACAATATATTCCATGTATCTATGCTAAGACAATACCACCCTAACCCTACTCATATAATCCAATGGGAGAATGTTGCGGTACAACCTAATCGTTTCTACGATGAGGGACCAAGTAAGATAGTGGACTGTCAAGTAAGAGTATTGGGAAACAAAGAGATCCCCTTAGTCATAGTAATATGGCAACACCATAAGGAAGAAGAAGCTACGTGGGAAGCAGACACAAATATAAGAACAAGGTACCCTCACCTATTCGAGACTAATTTCGAGGATGAAATTTTCTAAAAGAGGTAAGAGTGTAATACCTGTGATTTCTACTTGACTGCATTACATTCCTATCAAGATTGGGAAACCCAAACCATATGAATTCTATGTCTGAAGTAAATGTTCTTTTCGAACCCAATCTAGTCATATGTCCAAAACTCAGTGTCATGGAAAATCGTTCTCCCAAAATAGCACCGAAACACAATATACCTAACAATTTCGCACCAAAATTCAGCCGTACTTTAAATTGGATTTTCTTTCTTATTTCTCGATGGATTTTGATGAATCAAGTGTCTAAAATTATCTACTCTCCAAGCTCGATCCGCTAATGATCTCAGAACTCAATCCTATGGATATTTGTTCTCCTAAAAAGCCTCCGAAAGTGGCTACATCTGATGATTTTTGTACCAGAATTTTTCCCAACTTCGAATTTAGTTTTCCTTTTCATTTCTTAGCAAAATCATACGAAATTTGAGTTTATGTCAATTAATTTTTCAATAGCTCTTTGTCTATGGTCTTAGAATTATTTCTCGATGGATTTTGATGAATCAAGTGTCTAAAATTATCTACTCTCCAAGCTCGATCCTCTAATGATCTCAGAACTCAATCCTATGGATATTTGTTCTCCTAAAAAGCCTCCGAAAATGGCTACATCTGATGATTTTTGTACCAGAATTTTTCCCAACTTCGAATTTAGTTTTCCTTTTCATTTCTTAGCAAAATCATACGAAATTTGAGTTTATGTCAATTAATTTTTTGATAGCTCTTTGTCTATGGTCTTAGAATAATTTTTTGTTGAAGTTTTCAGGCCCCAAACTCATACACTTTGGACTAGGTTTCTCCTTCATTTCCCATTATTCTTATTAATACATGAATTAGCTTATACGGTCGGGTGAGTGCATGATAAATACACCCCTTGGCTGCATGTGTATCCAAATTATTACCTTAATATATATAGTTAGTGCTTATATATAATTAACACACACACATTAGTGATCATAATAATGCTTGTCTAACTGCTCATGCATGCACGTTTACCTTGCTATTGCATTATCTCTCCTTATACTCTTCGCATCCATATTCATGCATTTTATATTCCATGTCAAGACAGAGTTCCAGAGTAACTGAAGTCACTGCATTCTCGTGCATATGGTCAACCCAAAGAGAGTGACACCGAGATTACTCTCCCTTGCATTAAACCTACCCAAACCCTAAGGGTTTCGACGTAACCCTAAGGAATCATTGCATGCATTTTAAGTCATCCCATAAAAGGGGCCCCAATCCCTCTATGCTTATGGAGATAGGGTTGCCAAGAAGACAAGGGGCAATCGATCAACAAGGTCTCACAGCAACCTCCTCGACATCAAATCCAACGAAGGCGAATCTGAAGACTCAAGAGTAATTTAGGATTTTAATTGTAAAAGTAGATAGGTGGAAGTCCAAAGGAAAATGTTCCCCCTCCCCCCCCCCATTGAAATGAATTTCAATTCTTTTGTATCTTGAACCCAAAGTTAAATGTACTTCTTTATTCTCCGTGAATGAATGGATGGATGAACGGATGAATGGATGAAGGTTCTAACTTGACATTAAGATATCTGCATACTGGGGCAAATCCCCTATCTCCAAAAGTAAGCAAACACGTCATGTTTAGTTTCTCTCAAGTAGGGGCACTCCTAGGACATGCATTGCATAGAAATATTCAAATCAAGGCACTAACTTCTCTTTTGTTTATTGTCTTCTGTCCTCCCCCTCCTCGTCTCCAAATATCAAAAGAATCGAACGCAAAAGCGAGACAAGAAGGGGGTTTTCTAAATCACTCACTTATTATCATCATATTGCTTGCACGTTCACTTCTTTCATGCTCATACACCCATATCCATTCCAAGACAAGAGTTCCAAGAAACTCAAGTTATTTCATTCTCATGCATTTAATCAACCGTATAGAGAAACGAGCAATCCAATCTCATGTTAATCGAACCTACCAAAACTCTTAAGGGTTCTTAAACCCTAAGAGTTCATGGCATGTATAAAACCATATCTCGAGAGAGGCCCAAATCTCTCTTAGTCCATGAAGGCGGGATTGCCCAAATAAGGAAACATCAACCGGCCCACATCGAAAAGGTATTATATTGCATAATAGGGGCAAAACCCTATCTCTAAGATGGACTTCCCATCATGCCTAGATTCCCTCAAAGAAGGGACCTCCATAGGACATGCATTGCATAGAACCTCCTACTCCACGTGCTGACTGCATTCTGTTTTTCTTTTTTTTCTTTTTTTTTTTTTGTAGGTCAGAGAGCACAATTGAAATCATGGAATCCCTCTAGTACGCCACCAAATTAAAACTCATGGAAGGATGAGCCCAATTGTAAGAAGAGACCGAACCTACATTAGGGAGCAAGAAGAACTAACCATCCATCAACAAGACGTCACCTCCACACCATGCCGCAACAACCATCGTCCATGCGAAAGGAGGCTTCACCATTTGCAAAGTCCTATCAGACTCGTGCATTGCTATAAAAGAATCTCTTAACTTCCGAATGCATGCCAAACACCGCAAAAGATCTGTCAATTCACCCTTCGTCGTTTGGCGATACACTCGGGGAATGAAATACCAAAGTAGTTGGCACGGTTTCAAAACCCTGTTAAGGGTTCTCACAAAGAAGTCCACAAGAAAACAGAGGTTTCCACAAAATTCGTCTATTTTCTTTTCGTCTTTCTATTTCTTGCATGTCTTCTTTAAGTAAACATTGCATGCCATGTAATTATATTTTTAAATGAAAATAGGTAGTTTCCAGTTTATCCCCTTTGTCTCATACTCTTGTGAATGATTATTACTTTTAGGGATTCTTTTCCATTTGGTAAATGACTCGACTTAAAGGATGGGATAGCATGGGCAACCCATTCAAAGGGAGCTGAGAAACAAAGAGAGAGTGAGAGATAGGAAGGAGATAGTCTCATAAAAAAGGTGTGGTGTTCATTGAAAAAGCGACACTTGCGTGATATCCTGGCTAAGCGATAGGCAGCCGAGTACTCAAAATGATAAGGAGCCATTGTTCTATTTATCCCAAATAAACATTATCCTTTGCTCAGCCCACTAGAGCCATAAGTGATTTCTATTTAGATATCTCCAAACCAAGAACCATCCCCCACATTGGGGTAAGCACGGGATAGTTGATTTGATAGAATATGTAGGGGTTCACTGGCCGAAACACATCATCCCTAGGAATATTGTCTAAATTTTGTGCAAAGGCTTTATGGACTAAGCAATTCAATTTGAAATGATTAGAGGCCCTCAATTCTGCTACCATACACAAAAATATCCCCTTTGCTTAACCCACTAGTGCCTCGCAGAAAGCGAAAGATTTTTTGTCAACCCTGATCCAAAACCATCCCCCCACGTTAGGGCAGACAGGAAGCAGAAGATCTGGCAAAGAATGTCATCAACCATCAAACTAAAGTAATGTTAAGACTCTATGGATCAAGTAATCTTGTTCAAAATGAAAAGAGGCCCTCATTTCATTTCCCAAACAGTTAAAAGCAACCCTTGTCAAACCTGTTGAGCTAGTTACCTTTTTCTCTAGAAAGAAACCCCAACCTAGGGATCACTGCCCACAATTGATTAAATTGAAATCCTAAGGAAAGGATCTGAGAGAAAGAAGTAATGGAAATGTTCGTCTTGCAAAAAGCAAAAAGAAAGGGAAGAAGCAAAAAAGCAAAGAGGAAAAGCTACCATGGGGCAAGTCAAAAGAAATAAAAAAAAATAAAGGGGCAACTCCGTTAGAAGGTCAATGATCAAACTACAAGAAAGGTGAACTCCTTGAAGAATATATAGTTATTCAAAGGTGATCCTAAGTAACAAATAAGCCTAGTATAAGCAATAGGTTCGAGCCTTTACCCTTTCTTGTAAAAACCTGAAATCGTGGCCTACATTACAACCCTGTTAAAGTTCTCTCCGATTGAAAAAAAAAAGATTGCTTGATCTAAATGAGCCAGACGTGTTGCTGAAGCTAGAGGAGGATATCAGAGGACGAAACCCCGCTGGAAGACCAACTAAGGATGGTGTAGATCTAAACCCTACTACTAACAATATCAAATTTGAGCCTGCGTATCCTTTTTCATTCATAAACCCCTTAACCTAGCCTACGTTACGGTCCAAATTAAAGTCCTCTCTGATCAAAGAAAATTATTTAGTTCAAATAAGCCTGAACAATACCAAGACAAGTAGGATGAGAAAGGAGAACTGGAAAGTAATGCAAGGGCAATCTCATGCTCTAAGGTGTGCACAGATGGTTTTGGTTTAAACAACCCACAAATTCCTGTGTAGTTTGTATCTATTCATGTACTCATCAAAGGCATGGCATGCATTCAATTCCTTTCCTGTATATACATTCATCCAAAAAAATATAACATGCATTAAATTCCATTGCTGTATGAACCTATGCATTCATAAAAATATATATATATATATAAGTAGGATGTGCAAAATAAGTCATACATCTAATTCCATGTGCATTCATAAACAAATTAAAAAATAAAAATAATAATAATAAAATAAAAAAGTATAACATGCATTTACTTGTGAATTTTTAGAATTGTCATAAATAAACTGTTTTTGTACAAAAACTAACTCTATGTCTTTCTCCCTCTCTCAAATAGGAAACAGGGAACGAGTTAAAATGCCAAAAGGAGCTAAAGCCACCCCTCAGACATCTCCAGGACCAGCACATACCTTAGAAAGCTCAAATTTTCGTGGCCAACAAGAAACATAGAATGGGGCAATGGTCCACCCTCGACCTCCCCAATCAAATGACTTCTGACTCAAGAAACCATGCATGTTGAAAAAAGGGAGTAACGAATAAGTGTCTGATCGCTCAAAGCTGGAATAATGAAGCATATCCTCGAAAATGAGCATCGACCCCCTGCCGGAGTCTGGTAAGGCTCACAAAGGTCTTTTCCACAACATAGGAGCATGGGAGTGCCCCTCACAAACAGTGCACAAAACCAACAATCGACCAAGTCATCCCCCCTGGTAGAAACATCAACAAGTTCGGGAGAAGCAGAGCTAGGGCTACCATGGAGACTGACCAATTTTGAGAAGACTGACAATCAACTGGATGAGCTGTCATGTCTATCACAAACTGCGAGTGGGAAACTAGAAACTCTATTGGAACATAAGAAAACTGGGACAGGGGATCAGAAAAAAATACCACACGACGGAACCCAAGCTGAGACGAGCCAACCGTGATGCAACCATAAGGAAAAATAGGTCTCATAATGTTAGCCGAATCCTCTCGAAGACCTAAGAGGCAACCATAATCATGATGGGAGGAAGCAAGCTTATGGAAGAGAGACAAGTTAGGTGGCCAAAAGGGAACCACTGCCAAAAATAAGCTGCACCAATAGAAGAGAAACCATACAACCAAAGGACCAACAAAAACTATCTTACTCATCTGGAGGATACCCGTCATACCAAACCCGTAGTTGGCTCAAAACAGTGTCGGCCATCCTAAAAGTCAAAAGTGAGAAACCTCAGCGTCCATCTCATCCTCGAAGCTTGGCTCAACTAGAGGGAAGGGGTCGACTGGAGGCCTACTCCCCTCTCCCAGTTTGGCTAAAAGATGCTCGATCAGCAGAGCGTTGACTACCCCTATAACAGCTGGAGCTGTCGACAGAATTTGTCTGGGCCATCTTCCCGAAGCAGTGTCTCCTCTCGGAACCGTCAACGCCCACGTATGACATCCCGAAAGGTAAGGCAAGGTAAGAGGTATCAATGTATGGTATATGAAGTTCAAAAGATAAGAAATAAAAGTAAGGAAAAAAATAATAATGGTAATAACCAAAGTTAAAATATAAATGAGAATGAATGACACTCAAATCAACCTAAAAGATTTCTTAAACTTTTCATTCGAAGTTTCTTTTCTAAAATCAACTCTCAAAGGTTTCTTAAAAAGTGCTCAAAAAGTTTCTTAACTTCTTCTCTTCAAAAGTTCTTTTTCAAAATCAATCTTCCAAGGGTTTTCTATTATTTTCCTCCAAAAATTTTCAAAAACTCTTTCTTCTAAAAGTTCCTTTTCAAAATTAGTTTTCAAAAGATTTACTAATTCTCTCTTCCAAAAGTTTATCTTCAAAATCACTTCTTAAATCAAATTCTACTTCGAAAATCAATGTCAAAAAATCATTTTCAAAATAAAATCTCAAATTTTTTCAATCCATCTCCAAGCTTTTATGATTCAGTTCTTCCAAAAAATTTCTTTTCCAATCAGGTTTAAGATTCTCCCAAACTTTTTCTTTCAAAAAAGTCTTAGTCAAAATGAATCCTTAAAAATTTTCAAGGTTTCACTCTAAAAATTATTCCTTCCAAAATTTCTATCAAATTCCAAAGTTTTACATCCTAAATCTTTGTCAATCTCAAAATTTTCCAAATCCAAAAGATTTTCTAAGATCTTGCCTCCAAAATGTCTCCTAAAATCCTATTTTCCAAAATCTTTCCAAATTTTCTGTCCAAAAAGATTTCAAAATTCATGTCTCATGTCAAAATGAATTTCCTACACATTTTGATTTTAAATTTTCACTTCTAAACCAAAATGAATTTCCTATACATTTTGATTTTAAAATCCCACTTCTAAGTGAAATTGAATTTCCTATACATTTTGATTTTAAAATCTCACTTCTAAGTCAAATTGAATTTCCTATACATTTTGATTTTAAAAGCCCGTTTCTAAGTCAAAATGAATTTCTTACACATTTTGATTTTCCAACTTCGAGTCAAAATGAATTTTCTAAATCTTTAGAGTTTTCTGTCTTTTTCCTTCAAAAAGATTTTATTCCAAAACTTTTTCAACTTTATCCTAATTTCAAAAAATTTTAGCAAAGTTTTGCTTAAAAATGGTCCCTACCACACTCACAATCTCCACACAAAACACAAACCATGCACTCTGCAAAATCACAATACCCTTGCACAACTTTCAAAAGACTTGTTTTATTTTCCAACAAATTGATGGTTTTCAAAATTATCCTAAACTTTCTCAAAGAATTTCAAATGTTTTATAAAATATTCATACATTTTCCTAAATTTTAAACTCTATTAATTTTATCACTTTCTCAATTTTCTCCATTTTTGCTATTTTTCTAAGTATTTTTCTATTTTTCAAAAAATAAAAAAATTCAAAAAGTTTTCAAAAAATCATGAAACTTCACACGGCTGTTAAATACATTTTTCTAAGGCACACGGTATAAAAATCTACCCTAAAAGCTCAATGTCCAAAGCTGTAGGAAGAAACCCCCAATTCCTGTAGAAACTCCTTCACATAAACACGTAAAATCACTTAAATTCAATCAAACAAGCGCCAAAATACAAAAATAACTTGACCACAGTGTTCAAAACATATCAAAAAATTAATTTTCACTATTCACATGGCTCAACCGAAATTCTACACACTGAAATTCACATAAAATTGAAAACTCACCTCTTGGAGTTCTCTAGCAAAATCTTCTTTTCCGGCAATGGTGTTTACTTCTAGCAATCCCCCGTGGTCCCTAAGAACTGTTCCTTTAATGTCTAGGTCGGTTTCCTCGCAATGCCTCTTGGTTGCGTGAAAATCCTTCAAATCGCGCGAATGTTTGAACCAAAAAATGTTGCTGGTTTTGATCCCAAGCATAGCGCCATTGCCAATTCTACCAAATGCAACACTACTAGTGGTGCCAGTTCCAAATTGTGGGCAATTTTGCACTTTTTCCCCCCAAAACTCGATTTCAAAGGCCTTTTGGGCTTGATATCCATTTTCAAACTCTCGTTTTTGAAAATTTTTCGAAGTCCGTCCCTCCAACTGCCTCACAGTCAACATAGGACTCTCACTCTATCATTTTCTATCTTTGATAAGAAAAGACAGAAAAAGAGGGGCAGCTGTAAGCACCCCATTTTTGCTTGCTAGACAGTCTCTAGTCCATCCAGACTTGTATTCAAGTCAATATGGACGTATTCCAATCTAAATCAACTTTCCAAGTCTAATCCCGTCAATCGATCGCTTTGCGAGCCCTTAGGGCCCAAATAGAGGCAAAATGACCAAAAATGCCCTTGGGGGCATTGTTTGGTCCAATGCCAATAGGCACATCTTTTCAAACACGATAAGTCCCCTTTCCAATTCCAATTCCAATTAAATCTGGCACACCTTTTGAGAAAATTAATTCCTCGAGATGATAAGACCATCCAATCTAGTACATTTTCGAGTGAATTCTTCAGAACGATAAGTCTCTTTAAACCCATCGACCGGGACGCGACCCCAAGTCCCTGAGATGGTAGAATGGTCCACATTTGGTGCTTGCTAGCCCGCCAGCACAGAAATGTCCGTTTTGGCACGCCTTCCAAGAAAGTTGATTCATCAGGCGCTAAGTCCACGTAGCAGCTTCTAGAGATTAGGCAGTTTCTGGAATGATCGCCCCTGAGATGGTAGAACGGTCCACTTTTAGCACTTGCTAGCCCGCCAATACAGAAATGTTCGTTTTGACACGCCTTCCAAGAAAGTTGATTCCTTAGGCGCTAAGTCCACCTAGCAACTTCCAGAGATTAGGCAGTTTTTGGAATGATCGCGACCCGTTAGAGTAACGGAAATACTCATAAACATCGCAACTGTTAGAGTGACGAAAACACTCGCAAACAGGTCGATATAGGGAATTACCAATAAACCCCTATATCACGGGTCCATCGTAAGAGTGATGGAAACACTCAAAACCCAGGTTAACACCGGTGCCTGCTAGCCCACTTCGGTGAAAAATGACCAAACTGCCCCTAGGGCCATTTTCGGCACATTTCTTGAGAAAGTTCCTAAGTCCTCAAAATGTTAAGTCCACCTTTCAAAAATTGTCTTATAGACAATCCGGCATGACTAGGTGCCTTCTAGTCAGTTTCAGGCCAATTCCAAGACATTCCAGTCAAGATTACCATTTTGCCCCTGGGCATCCAAACGTCCCGGGAACCACACTAGGTCTAGATATCAATTTGGTAACCTCCCAAGAATGCTTCTTATAGCATTCCCGACCTTCCATTACCTTTTCGAGTCATTCCGAGTCAGTTCCGGCAAACCCGATGCAAAATGACCGTTTTGCCCCTGGTGGGCCGGTCTCCTGTTCTAACCACACCGGCTCTGTGTAACAAACCGGTAACCTCCTGGGACATTCTAAGTAATGTTTCCAAACCTCGAGTTTTCTTCTGGGACATTCTGAGCCCATCCCGGTAGTTTTTTGATCTAGTTGACCGTTTTGCCTCTAATGGCCCTGTCGACCCTTCAAACACATCCTGTTATCAACTTTCAAGTCTACTACCTCTGGGACTCTATTCTAAGGGTTCATGTTCGTTTTCGGGCTTCTAGGCCGTTCTCGGCCCTCTAAATCCTTCCCGGATCTTCCGGAGCTACTCTTAGTGAAGTTAGGCTAAAAATTGCAAGGTAGTCACTAGTACAGGTGCCCAAATCTTTTGAAGATACGTTGTTTGCCGACCTTAAAACTTTCCTAAGTGGTGCCAAACCATTATTTGGCCTGGCGCCACTCCTAGTGGCGTTAGAAGGAAATTTTACCTAGCGCTACCGCAATAGGCGCAGGTCATTCCTCTCTCTATAAATACAGAACCTCCTCCAGTGTGAAAGGGGTCTGCAAACTCAGTCTAAAAACTATTCTCTTTGATATACAGAGCTCGTAGCCTCTCCAAACCCTAGTCTTCTTTTGGTTTTCCAAACTCTTAGCCTCCATACACAAACCCTAGCCTCCATACACCAACCCTAACTCACATATACTCCTATACACTCATACACTAGCCTCCAAAGCCTCCATTGAAGACTTGAAGTGCTGCAACCCGAAGCTCCCGAAGATCAAGACAAGCCTGTAAAGACTGACGCAAAGCGAAGCGAGGATAAAAGCAAAGCAAACAAGTAAAACAAACAGAATAAAGAAGACACGAGGTAGGTTTCCTATTTACATTTACACAATTCCCCCTTTCTCTTCTCCCTCCTAACCCACTTGGGTTTTCTTCTATTTTAATCCCCCATCTTCTTCCCCCCCCCCCCCCTTCTTGCATGCTTGAAACAAGGAACTTCCCAGCCCATGTGTAGGATTAGGCTATTGAAGGTCACCATGTCGGGGGTTTTCTTTTAGTCTAACCGGAGACCACGTGACTTCGGCCCCCTTGATTATGTGATAAAGCCTTAACATTGTATGTTTACGACTCCAACTTGCATTATGCATATCATGATTATGCATTCCTCCAAAATTCGTTTTCAAACTTATTTTCAAAACTTGCATCAACACTGTTTTCAAACTTGTGTTAAATCTTTTTCTTCAAAACTTGTTTTCAAAATCACAATCCTAAGGTGATTCTAGCCTTTCCATGGCTAGGGTTGCTTTAGGAAAGTGTTAGATTTAAAGTGGCCAATATGGTCCATATTTTCAAATCTTGTTGTTTTCAAAACCACTATCCTAAAGTGGTTCTAACCTTCTTATGGTTAGAATCGCTTTGGGAAAGTGAGATATTTTTATGAATGTTTCAAAAACTCTCTTTTCAAATCTCTCCTTCTAAATATCTCTTTTCCAACATACTTTTTAAAAACTCTCTCCAATCTCCTTTTCAAAATTGTCTTAAAAAACTCTCATCAAAAATCTATTTTTCAAAACACTTTTCCAAAAAAGCTCTCTTTAACATTCACTTTCTAGAAACATTCCCAAAAAACTCTTTCCTAAAAACTCCTTCCCAAAAACATCTTTTCAAAATCCCTTTCCAAAAACTCTCTCTTCAAAATTCACTTTCCAAAAACTCCTTCCTATGATTTCCTTCCAAAAACTCACTTTTCAAAAATCTCTTTTCTTAGAGTCCAAGTTAAACCGTAGAGCCAACGATTACGAAATCCTAATTTCCTTTCTTAGAACATGATTTCTATTCTTGCCTCAAAACTTAGGTTTCCAAAACCTCTTTTTTACATCTAAATCCTAGGTTTCGAAAACCTATTTTCTACATCAAAACTATAGTCTTCTAAATCTAGGATTTCTAAAACTTCATCTTGCAAATCCATGCTGAATCTAATCTTCCCTTTAGGAAACCAAATCCATCGTTAGACCATAAAAAACAAAAAACAGAAACAGACAACAAAAAACAAAAACTGACAGCACTTCCAAATAAACAAACTTTCAAATCTTCCCTTAAACTTTAAGTTTTCAAACCTTTCTTAAACTTAAACCTTTCCTAATCTCAAGCATTTCTAAAACTCAATCTTTCCAAATCCTAAACTTTCTAAATTTCAAAACTTTCTAAATCCAAAACTTTCTTAAGTTAAAACTTTCTAAATTCAAAACTTTTTGAAGTTAAAACTTTTTAAATTCTAAACTTTCCAAATTTCAAATCTTTCTTAAATCAAACTTTTCCTAATTAAAAAACTTTCCTAAAATGAAACTTCCCTAATTTGAAAACTTTCCTAAAATAAAACTTTCCTAATTCGAACATTTCCTAAATCTAATCTTTCCCTAATCTTACAAGTCCAACATTCGAGTCAAATCTTTCTTAAATCTCAAGTCTTTCCCAAGTTTCATTTTTCATAAGTCTAGGTTTCCTAAAACCAAGTTTTTCAAAATTAATCCTTTCAAATATTTCAATCAAAGATCAAAGTCCAATCCTTTCAATTCAAAATTCCAATTTCCAATCCTTTTTCAAATCTTCTGTTCTAAGCTCAAATCAAAACCTTATATTTTCTATCAAACTCTTGTCCACTCTACGACTGACCTGATTCTCCAAAAGGGATACGTAGGCAACCCTCATGGGTGCGGTCATAATCTTTTTCAAACCTCAATTTCCACAAACTTTTTCAAATCTCCAATTCTATAACTTTTTCAAATTTTCAATTCCACAATCTTCTTCAAGTTTCTAATTCCATAATTTATTTCAAATTTCTAATTCCAAAGATCTATTTTCAAATCTCTATTTTCAATCTCTAAAACTTTCTTAAAAAATCAAATCTATCTTTTCAAATGCATTCTAATTTCTTTTCAAATCAAATCAAGTTCTTTTCGAATTTATTTTTAAGTCAAATCTTTTTCTTGCACTTACATATCATGCATCATTCTTCTAGGCATTCTTTTCTAAAAGTGGATATTTTTGGACATATATTAATTGAAGACTCTAATAGGTGAATATATGGTGAATAGATATGTAGGTACTGTAAGGGCGGGGTAGGGTGATGGTTTAGTGCGTCTTCCCTACACGTAACCAACCTCCAAACTTAGAATCACTATTTTCGAAGACCAAAATGGAATTATTTTCAGATGAGGGCTTAAATATTTTCTAAAGGTTGCTAAACAATCTATTTTCTTAAAAACCCTCTCTCGATGAGGTATTTCAAAATCGTTTTCAAAAACCCTAAGTGTAGTCTTCGGATTGTGCTTAGTTTTAAGTGACCTAACTCACCTTAATCAAGTTAGGTGGCGAGTCCAAATTGTTTTCCAAAAGCCCTTTATTAAAATCAAATTTCAATTTAAGCCTAGTCGTACTCATACTTCTAGGAGGATGAGTTCTAACGAGAGAGTATTGTATTTTTCCTGCTTGTGTGTGTATTCCTCAAGTGCGAAAAATCTGGGCCCCATATCTATGGTTAGGGATTCCAAAGAAAGGTGATATATCAATAACAACTCTCATGGTTGTCCACATCAGGGTTCCACAAACTACTTTCAAAAGCTTTTCTAAGACAAGTTTACTAAAACACTCCAAAATCATACCTCTAAGGTCTTCAAAACGAGACTTCTAAACACCTTCAAAACTCTCTTGACTTATTTCAAAAGCATTTCGAAAACTCCCTTGAGTTACTCCAAAAACATTTCAAAATCCCCTTTCAAGAGTTCCAAAGTTCTATCCCAAAACACTCCACTACCCGATTTCAAATCAGTACTCTCAAGTCCTCTTTTTTCAAAGACCACAATGTGTCTTCAAAATTTTTCAAAAATCTCAAAGTGTTCTCAAACTTCTTCAAAGACCTCAAAGTGTCTTCAAACTTTCCAAAGACCTCAAAGTATCTTCAAAATATTCCAAAGGCCCTAAGGCGCCTATTTTTCATTGGGCTCTTGCCCGAATTACGAATGACCTGATTCTCACCAAATGAGATATGTAAGCAACCTAAAATGGTGCAGTCATAACTTTTATTTCAACTCCAATCCCTTTTTCAAAAATTCCAATCAATTCAAAGTTTCTATTTCAAACTCCTTCAAAACTCCCATGTTTTCAAACTTCTTCCAAAACTTGTATCATGCATCATTCATTCACAAAGTGATGACTAAACCCCGATTTCAAAACTTTAAAGTGGATATTAAGTTAACAATGGTAACCAGATATTCTAGTGAGAGAACAAAATGGTGATTAGACATGTAGGTACCGAAAGGGCGGGGTAGGATGATGATCTTAGGATATCTTCCCTACACGTAACCAACCCCTGGACTATAGATTTCTATTTTTGAATAACTAAAATGGAGTTACTTTCAAAAAGGGCTTAAAACTTTCTAAAGGTTGCCAAACAACCTATTTTCTCAAAAACCCTCTCTTGAGGGAGTTTTTCAAAACCATTTTCAAAAATCCTAAGTTTAATCTTTGGGTTATACTTAGTTTTAGGTGCTCTAACTCACCTTAATCAAGTTATGTGGCAACTCCTATTTTTCTTAAAAAGCCCTTAATTAAACCAATTTCAAGTTCAAACCTAGTCGCACTCGTCCTTCTAAGAGAATGAGTTCTAATGACAGAGTTTCGTGTTTTTTCGAGCCGAAAGAACTTGGTCCAAAAATCGGGGCGCGACAATTCTGAATGGTCCCAATCTTATTGACCTGGGTAGTTATACCTTTGCTACTTCCCTTTAAGGGGTCAGTGTTTGGGATTATCTGGTTAGTAACCGAACTCATGACCTTCCTAGATATGGCTCAAGTAGTAACTTGCATGGCAATAGATGGTTAGGGTTCCAATCCGAGGAGGCTTCCTTTAGGATCATAGCATAGGTTAGGTTTAAGGGTTGTATGAAATGAAAGGGATGTAGGCTCAAACCTTTATCTTCGGCAAAGTTTTTATACACCAGGACCGCCAGTTCCAAGAAGTGAATTTTGCTCCAGTATTTACCATCCTTTTCAGGTGTTGCTGTTTTCTTGTTTAGGTTTATTTAGATTAAGTAATTTTCCCTGATCCGAGAGTACTTTTATTTGGACCGTATTGTAGGCCAAGTTATGGGGGTTTAAATGGGAGGACAAAGGCTCAAATCTACTGCATTTTCTAGGCTTCTGAAAAAGTACTCATATGATTTGAGTACTTATATGATTTTAGTACTTAAATCTACTGCATTTGCTAGGCTTCTGAAAAAGTACTTTTATTTGGACTGTAACCGAACTCATGATCACGTTTTCTTTTCTTTTCTTTTTTTTTTTGAACCTTTGCTTTTACATTCGAAGTCAAGGATGTCATTAATGTTGCGCCCCTTTGGCTATTGATTTGCTCACTGCTTACTCATTCATTAAGGGTTTTGCCTTAACCCAGTGTCGGCCGTGACTCTTGGGTCGGTTTTTTGAAAGAAACATAACTAACTTAAGTGGGTATTGCAAATGTTATTTTTGATTGTATGGTAGAGAAATTGACGATCTCTCTTCATTTCAAAGGAAATTGCATAGTCTATGAAGCTCTTTTTCAAAATTTTAGCAACGTCTAAAAATGGTAAATGTTAGCTCGTGGCCTCTTTCTTTGCCTACATTTGTCTTACTGTGTAGGGGTGGCTTTCGGTTCTAATTTCTCGGAATAAGAATCACTTGTGGTGCTAGTGGGTTGTATAAGGGGAATCTTTCACTATTTGAAAGGTGAGCAGAACAATGGCTCCTCTTCCTCTTGATAGCTCGGCTATCCATCGCTTAGCTCAAATGCCATTTAAGTGCAACATTTATGTAACCTCCCTGCTATTGGATAGGCTCTTCCATCTCTACTCTTGTCAAGAAGCTTTGGCCATTTCAGGAATAGATAACTAGTGCTATCACATCCACTGAGTTGGGTCATTCACAAGATGAATAGGGATCCCCTAAAAGCATTTCACCATTCATATGAGTACGAGATGACAGGGGATAAACTGAAAATTACTTCTTTTTTATTTCAATTTCGAATTGATCTTACATGACATGCAATGCAAACTAGGAAATTCAAAAATAGGAAATAGAATGATAGAAAGAAAATGGATGAATTTTGGTGAAACATCCTTTTCTTGTGAGCTCTTTGGTGAAAACCCTCAATAGGGTTTGGGGACTATGCCAACCTCCTTAGTGCTCTATTTGCCAGGTGTATCATCAGGCGATGCCGAGCGGACAGACAAATTTTTTGGGGAATAGTTAAGGATGGTACAATTATTGATCTCAGTCCTTCCTTTTCTTTCTCAGCCCTCCTTGGCCATGCCTAGGCTACCTTTTAGGACTTGTAGTTGTTCTTTCTTCTTTTCAGCTTCTCCCTTGACCTCTTTTTAGTCGTACTCAGCAAATAAGTTCACGAGTTCACCCATTTCACATTCGAACAGGATTACTGGTGCTTTGGCTCCTTAGGGCCCTAGCCCATGTCTTTATAATCAAACTCAATCGTGGGCTAAGGATTCTCTGGTAGAGTAGGTCTAGTTATGGCAGGTGCATGGTGTAGGAATTCCTCTCCCCTTCCGTCAAAGGACATGTCCTCCGTGGGAGTCCCCTCTACAGGTAGGGGTCCTTTAATAGGCTAGTTAGAGGAGTCAAGCACTTCACTAGGGTCATAAAAATAGATTGAGCATGGCTGGATCTCTTATTCCCAGCCACTTTCCTCATCGGTTTCCTACTGACCCTTAAAGTATTCTTCAGCTATGATTCCCTATGGATCAGCTTCATCTTCCATGATTATGTTGACAGTGTGACCTAGCAGCGGATTTGTGGTGACATTAGGGACAGGAGCAGGGTTCACCGGCTATACATCTATGACCTTATTGTTAATTAGATCCTATATTTTGTGCTTCAAAGAGAAGCAACTCTCAATGTCATGCCCTAGCCGTCCTGAATGGTGCTGCATGTGAGGGTCGTATTAAAGGTAGGTGGTAAAGGGCTGGGCAATGGGCGGACAACTATATAACTTAGTAAGTTGTTTTTCAAGAGGTTGTGGTATGCTTCTATTTGGGTATAGGCTAAGGTAGTAAATGGGCGGTTTCATCGGGCTTGCTAATTGTGATTGTAGGTGGGGCGTTGTACGCACCTTATTTTTGCTTGCTCGGCAATCTCTGGCCCAACCAGACTCACATTTAAACAGACACAGACACATTCAAGGCCGAACCAACTTTCCAAACTCAATCCAGTCAACCAACCATTTCGCGGGCCCGCTAAGCCCAATAGAGGCAAAATGGCCAAAATGCCCTTGAGACATTGCTCGGTCCACTTACAGTTAGCACGTCTTCCTAAAGATGTTATATCTGTATTTCAACTTCAATTCTAATTCCAATTCTAGCCTAAGTCAATCAAACTCAATCTAGCCTCTCTTTCAAGAAAGTTGATCCCTTAAATGGTAAATTTATCCAGCACGGCATGTTTTCTGAGAAATCCCTTGAAACGATAAGTCCCTTCAAACCTGTCGACCGGGATGGAACCCAAGTCCTCGAGATGGTAGAGCGGTTCACTTCTCGAGCCAATTAGCCCACCAATATAGAATGTCTATAATCTGGCATATCGATCGGGAAAGAACCTAAGGCCCCGAGATGATAAGACCATCTAGCAACTTCCTGAGATCAGGCAATCTTCAAAATGAACGCACACCGTCAGAGTGATAGAAACACTCACAAACAGGTTGACATTGGAAGTTACCAACAAACTCCTTATGTCACGGGACCGAACTTGCTTCTTGCCCGTGGCACGTTTACCGAAGGATGGGATGCCTTTAGAGACCAACTCGTCACACATCATCTGAGTGATGGAAATACTCAAAACTTGGGTCAACACCATTGCCTACGAGCCTATTCTGGTAAAAAATGACTAAACGGCCCTTGGGTCCTTTCGACACACTTCTCTAGAAAATATCTAAGTCCTCAGAGCGGTAAGTCCACCATTTCCAAGATTTTCCAAAGAATAATCTAGCACGTTCAAGTACTTTCCAGTCACTTTCGGATCGATTTCAAGAGCATCCAGTCAAATTGACCATTTTGCCCTTATGTAAGCACCCCCTTTTTGCTCGCTCGACAGCCTCTAGTTCGTCCAGACTTGAGTTCAAGTCAATATAGACATATTCCAGTTCAAACTAGCTTTCTAAACATAATCCAGTCAATTAATCGCTTCGCAAGCCCAATCAAGTAGAGGCGAGATGACCAAAATGCCATTAGGGCATTGTCCGATCCAATTCCAGTGGGCATGTCTTCTCGAAGACGGTAAGTTCCCGTTTCAATCTCAAATTCCAACATTGAAATCCAATTCCAATCCAGTTCCAGTTCAAATCAAGTTCGATGCATCTTTTAAGAAAGTTGATCCCTCAAACAACAAGACCATCCAGTTTGGCACATTTTCAGAGAAAATCTTTGAAACGGTAAGTCCCTTCAAACCCGTCAACAAGGACGAGACCCCAAGTTCTTGAGATGGTAGAACAGTCCACTTTTGGTGCCTACTAGCCTGCCAATAAAGATGTCTGTTTCGGCACGTCTTTTGAGAAAGTTGATTCCTCATGTGATAAGTCCACCTAGCAGCTTTCCGAGATCAGGTAGTCTCTGGAATGATCGCGACCTATTAAAGTAATGGAAATACTCGCAAACTTTGCAACCGTCAGAGTGGCGGAAACACTCGCAAATAGATCGACATAAGGAATTGCCAATAAACCTCTTATGTGACAGGATCGAACTCGCCTTTTAGCCGTGACACATTTACCAAAGGACGGGATATACCTTTGGAAACTAACTCGTAACAAATCGTCAGAGTGAAAGAGACACTCAAAACCCAGGTCAACACCAGTGTCTGCAAGCCCACTCCAGTGAAAAATGACTAAACTGCCATTAGGACTTTTTGGCAAGCTTTTTTAAGAAAGTACCTAAGTCCTCAAAGTGGTAAGTCCACCCTTCCAAGATTATCCTAAAGATAATCGGGCATGATTAGGTGTCTTTTAGTCAGTTTTGGGCCAATTCCGAGACTCTCCGGTCAAAATGACTATTTTGCCCCTGGTAGGCCGATCGCATTTTTCAACCACGCCAACTCTGGGTATCAAACTGGCAACTTCCTAGAACAATCTAGCTAATGTTTGCAAGCCTCAAGTCTTCTTTCAGCACATTCCAAGTCCATCCCGGCAACTTTCGGGCCCGATTGACAGTTTCGCCCCTAATGGCCCAATCAACCCTTCCAGCACATCCTAGCATTATTTTTCAAGTCTACTACTCCCGAGACACTATTCTAAAGGTTCTTGTCCCTTTTTGGCCCTCCAGGCCATTCCCGGCCCTTTAAAATCATTTCCGGACTTTCAGGAGTCCTTCCTAGTGAAGCTAGACTCAAAATTGCATGGTAGTCACTAATACAAGCACCCAAATCTCCTAACGATACGTTGCTTGCGGACCTTAAACATTTCCTAAATGGCTAGCGCCAAGCCAAAAAATGACCTGGCGCCACTCCTAGTGGTGCCAGTGGAATTTTTGGCCTAGCGTCATTACAGTAGGCACTAGCTTCCTCTTCCGTCTTAAATATAGAGCTCGAAGCCGCTCTAAACCCTAGCTCTCTTTAAGTTGTCCAAAACCTAGCCTCCATATACAAAACCTTAGCCCCTATACACTTAACCTTAGCTTATATACACTCTTATACACTCATATACGAACCTCCAAAGCCTCCATCGAAGACTTGAAGTGCTACAACTCAGAAACTCCCGCAGACCAAAGCAAGCTCTCGAAGACCAAAGTAAAGCGAAGAAAGCGGGCAAGAAAAACAAAGAAAATGAAGCAAGCAAAACAAAGAAGACACAAGATAGGTTTCCTATTTATGTTTAGGCAATTTTCCCCTCTTTCTTCTATCTCCTAACCCACTTGAGTTTTCTTTTATTTTAATCCCCATGTTCTACCCCCCTTTCTTGTATGCTTGAAACAACGGACTCCCCGTTTCATGTGTAGGATTAGACTATTGAAAGTCACCGTGTCGGGGGCTTTCTCTTAGTCTAATTGGAGACCACATAGGTTCGGCCCCCTTGATTATGTGGTGAGCCTTTAACCTTGTATGTTCACGACCCCAACTTGCATTGTGCATATCATGATCATGTATCTCTCCAAAACTTGCATTAAAAATCATTTTCAAAACTGGCATTAAATCTTCTTTTTCCAAACTTATTTTCAAAATCACAATCTTAAGGTGATTCTAGCTTTTCCATGGTTAGGGTTGCTTTAGGAAAGTGTTACATTTAAAGTGACTTTCATGGTCCATATTTTCAAATCATTATTGTTTTCAAATCTTAACATTTAAAGTGTTACATTTCAAATCTTTATTGCTTTAGAATGGTTCTAATCCCTCCATGGTTAGAATCGTTTTAAGAAAGTGGGATATTTTTAGAGATTCGTAAAAGTCCACATACAAATCCTCTTTCCAGCATTGTTTTTTACACCCTCTCCAAAATCTCTTTACAAATCTCCTTTCTAAAACTCTCTTCAAATTTACTTTCTAAAAATCTCTTTCCTAAAAATCTCTCTTTTCAAAAAGATCTATTTTCCAAAATCCTTTTTTCTTGGAGTTCAAGTCAAACCTTAGAGCCATGGTTAGGAAACCCTAATTTTCTATCCTAAAACATGATTTCCAATCTTTCCTCAAAACATAGATTTCCAAAATCTCTATTTTCTACGTCAAATCTTAGATTTCCAAAATCACTTTTCCTAAACCAAAACTATGGCTTTCCAAACCTAAGTTTTTCAAAATTCATCCTTTCTAATTCTATGTCAAATCAAATCTTCCGTTTTTGGAAACAAAATCAAATCTTCAATTTTTGGAAACTAAATCAAATCCTTCTTTTTTGGAAACAAAATCAAATCATCTCTTTTTGGAAATAAAATCCAATCTTTTATTTTAGGAAATAGAAATCAAATCTTTCCTAACCCAAACTTTTCCTAATTCTAAAACTTTCCAAATTCCAAATCTTTCTCAAACTTAATCAACTCTTTCGTAACAAGGAAACTTTTCCAAATTCGAAACTTTCTTAAGTTAAAACTTTCTAAATTCCAAACTTTCCAATTTCAAAACCTTTCCTAATTTGAAACTTTCCTAAAATGAAACTTTCCTAAAATGGAACTTTCTTATTTTGCAATTTTTCTAAATCCTAGATTTCATAAATCCAATCTTTCTTAAACTCCAACTTTCCAAATCTTCCAAGTCCAACATTCAAGTCAAATCTTTCTTAAATCTCAAATATTTCCTAAGTCCTATCTTTCCTAAGTCTAGGTTTTCCAAAACCAAACTTTCCCAAAATCAAGCTTTTCAAGTTCAAATGAAATTCAATTCAATTACATGCTTTAACCCTAGATTACCCTAAGTCTAAGGATGTCTAGACCTTAGTTCAACCCTAACCCCAGAGTTACGAAGCTTCCAACTGTTCTCCAAAAATTATTTTCTAAACCAAGATAGTTTTTCAAACATCAATTCAAGTCAAGATGTTTTCAAAACTCTATGTTTCCAAATCAAGTTCAAAGTCAATTCTAAGCTCTATTTCAAATCCTCAAGTTCTATTTTAAATCAAAGTCCAATCTTTTAAAATCTTCCAAGTCAATTTCAAATCAAATATCAATTTTCAATCTTCCAAATCCAAGTTCCAAATCAAACTCTTTTCAAACCAAATTTTCTATCGGACTCTTGTCCGAACAATGAATAATCTGATTCCCAAAAAGGGATACGTAGGCAATCCTCATAGGTGCAGTCACAACCTTTTTCAAACTTCCAATTCCATAACCTATTTTGAGTTTTTAATTCTACAATCTGTTTTCAAATCTTTATTTCCAATTTCTAGAACTCTCTTTTGAAAATCAAATCTATCTTTTCTAAAACCTTCTTTCGAAATCAAGTCTTTTCATATCTATTTCCAAAATCAAATCAAGTCTTTTCAAATCAACTTGTAAAATTAAATCAAATTCTTAAACTTGCATATCATGCACCATGTCAACTTCTTTTCAAAAGTGAATAGTTTTAGACATTTATTAATCAAAGATTCCGAATGAGTGAACCTAGGGTGAATAGACATTTAGATACCACAAGGGCGGGGTCAGGTGATGGCTTAGTGCGTCTTCCCTACATGTAACCAACCTCCGAACTTGAATCTCTGTTTTCAAAGACCAAATGGAGTTCTTTTCAAAAAGGGCTTAAAATTTTTCCAGGTTGTCAAACAACCTATTTTCTTAAAAACCCTCTGTTGAGGAAGTTTTCAAAGTCATTTCAAAAACCCTAAGTGTAATATTCGGATTGTGCTTAGTTTTAGGTGACCTAACTTACCTTAATCAAGTTAGGTGCCGACTCTAAATCTTTTTGAAAAAGCTCTCAATCAAATCAAATTTTCAATTCAAACCTAGTCACATCCGTCCTCTAGGAGGATGAGTTCTAATGAGAGAGCATTATGTTTTTCTCACTTGTCTTTTTCAGGTGCGAAAAATCAGGGTGTGACAGCTGGCGACTCCGCTTGGGACGCTTAGAGGGTTAGGCCATTGTCATGTATGTTCACCCTCACCCATTAGAAGTCTTTGATTAATTTGTCCAATTCTATTCGCTTCAAAAATTTTCAAAATCAAGTTTTTTGAAGTTGTTTTAAAAAAAAAAATGTAATTGTTTGCACTCTACTCATATTTATTCTATCTTGCATTAAGTTTGTCATTCAAATATTGACTTTTGTATATTTATTTTTTTAGGTGGACCCTTGGTCACAAATTTATTTCATGTTGTATTAACTGCTATGCATGAATGAATGTATGGAATGGACATGATGGACAGGAGTTGTTGGGCTCTTTCCTCTAATTTTTAAAAATCATACACGCATTGCACGTGCACTTGTATTCTGCATATTTGCATTCTTTACCCTGATATATCCCTTCTAGTTAGAAGGGGGAACGGTATTTTGGTTATGGGCAAGATGTTGTGTCAGTTTCTTCACTTACAGTTTCTTAATGGTTAATGGCACCACCTCAGGGAGTTGGCCTAGGTTTGAAGATATAAGAATCGAGCCTTTTAGGATGCATTAGTAAACCCTCAACCTCATGCTCATATAGACACCATGCATAGCCGAACCTCTGCCGAATTTAAGACACACACTGATTTCAAAACCATGGAGGAAAGGGCGACTGCTTTTACTTTCCTTTGTATTTGTTTATTCCTGTTGTTATAATTACTGTACTCTTATTGTTGTAATACTTGTCTAATTGTTCATGCATACATATTTACTTCGATTCCATTCTCTCTCCTCATCTCTTTGCATTCATATTCATGCATACAATATTCCATCCGAAGACGAGAGTTCTAAAGTAACTTAAGTCCCTGCATTCTCATGCATATAATAAACTCATCGAGAGTGACACCAAGGTTACTCTCCCTTGCATTAAACCTACCCAAACCCTAAGGGTTCTCATGTAACCCTAAGGATTCATGGCATGCATTTTAAGTCATTCCATAAAAGGGGCCCCAATCCCTCTATGTTCACGGAGATAGGGTCGTCAAGAAGGCAAGGGGCAATCAATCAACACGGTCTCTTAATGACCTCCTCGACATCAAATCCAAGGACTTAAGAGTAGTTTAGGATCCCCAAATGTAAAAGTAGATAGGTAGAAGTCCCAAGAAAATTGTTCCCTTTCCCCCTATTAAAATGTATTTTGATTCTATTGTATTTAGATTCTGAAAGTTCAATATATTTCCTGATTTTTGAATGAACACATGTTCCTACTCAAACGGTAAGGTATCTGCATACAGGGGCAAACCCCCTATCTCCAAGAAGTGAACCAAACTCATCATGATTAGTCTCCCCCTCAAGGTGGGACCTCCCTAGGACATGCATCACATAAGTCTTTTTAAAACCAAACATTAACTTGCAACTGGTGTCCTTGTTTTCATGTCATCTTCACAGGCAAGGAAAATGAATACTAGTTCAACATCTTCCGTACTAGTGAAGGCCATGATTCACAAGCTTCAAGAGAGTATACCATTGGAAAGCAAGAATTTTAGCAAAGTCACCCCGCATAACCCATTTGCTGTAATTCCAAAGGGGACGACTTATATCCTAAAGCAACCCGAATGTCAAGACCATTCCCTCCTAACCATACAATCTCATCAATCCATATGAACCTAACCATTGAAACCTTACTTAAACCCCCTTATTACCACCTCATCCTTACTCCTTTATCGAAAACTGAACCAATGGTTGTCGTGGCTAGGCCTAAACCTCAAGCTAGGAGCCATACGACCCATGTTACCCTTAGTCCTACCAAAGAAACTAATTGTGCCCACCACCTTGCCCATCCTCACCAACCCTTCACCTATGGTAATCCCTTTGCCCGTAAACCCAAAAATAACTCTTCCCATTATAAGCCAAATGCCAATATCCAGTTTTCATAGTGTCCCATGGAATTACCCACCATCAGAGAGCCTATAGCAGAAATAGCAGGGATGACTCGATCAAGGCGTCTCTACACCTCTGCTGGAGTGGATAGAAAAACGAAGGGAAAAGATAAAGAGGGGGAAAGCTCCAACCAACCAACAGATCAAGAGATATCAGAATTCACCGAAGCTTTGGGAAAGGTCCATTACAACATCATGGAACAACTTACAAAAGCCCCAGCCCATATTTCGATGTTAGGCTTGCTACTCACCTCTGAAATACACTAGGATGACGAGATTCCTACCGACAGAATGGGCCATACCCGTGCTTTGCATGTCGTTTGAAAGCACCCCATTTTTTACCGCTCAATAGTCTATAGTCTGTCCATACTTGTTTTCAAGTCAATGTGAACATATTTTGAGTTAAATCAACTTTTCCAAGTCTAATCTCGTCAATCCATCGCTTTGTGGGCCCGCTGGGCCCAAATAGAGGCAAAATGACCAAAATGCACTTGGGGGTAATGTTCGGTCCAATTCCAACAGGCACGTCTTTCCGAAGACGGTAAATCGCCTTTCCAATTCCCTTTCCAATTCCAATTCTAATAACAATTAAATCTGGCACACCTTTCAAGAAAGTTAATTTCTCAAGGTGGTAAGACCCTCCAATCTGGCACGTTTTTTAGTGAACTCTTCGGAATGGTAAGTCCCTTCAAACTCGTTAACCGAGATGAGACCCCAAGTCCCCTAGATGGTAGAAAGATCCACCTTTGGTGCCTGCTAGCCCACCAATGCAGAAATGTCAATTTCGGCACACCTTTTGAGAAAGTTGATTCCTCAGGCGTTAAGTCCATTTAGCAGCTTCCCGAGATCAAGCAGTCCCGGGAATGATCGCGAACCGTTAGAGTAGCGAAAGTACTCGTAAACATCGTAAACAGGTCAATATAAGGAATTATCAACAAACCCCTGTATCACGGGACCGTTGTCAGAGAGCTAGAAACACTCAAAACCCAGGTCAACACTGGTGCCTACTAGCCCACTTCAGTAAAAAATGACCTAATTGCCCCTAGGGCCATTTCCGACATGTTTCTTGAGAAAGTACGTAAGTCCTCAAAATGATAAGTCCACCCTTCCAAGATCATCTTAAAGATAATCCGGCATGATTAGGTGCCTTCTAGTCTGTTTCGGGCCAATTTTGAGACTTTTCGGTCAAGATGGCCATTTTGCCCCTAGGCATCCGAACGCCCCGGGGACCATACCGGCTGTGGGTATCAAACTGATAATCTCCCGAGAATGCTTCTTATAGTATTCTCAACCTTCCATTATTTTTCCGGATCATTCCGAGTCAATTCCGGCGTACCCGGTGCGAAATGACTGTTTGCCCCCTAGTGGGCCGGTCACCTTTTCTAGCCACACCGGCTCTGGGTATCAAACTGGTAGCCTTTGGAAACATTCTAAATAATATTTCCAAATCTCGGGTCTTCTTTCGAGACATTCTGAGTCCGTCCCGGCAGCTATCCGGCCCGATTGACCGTTTTGCCACTAATGGCCCGATCAACCCTTCTGACACATCCTGTCCTCATTTTTCAAATCAAATATCTTTGGGACTCTATTCTAAGGGTTCATATTCCTTTCCGTCCTTCCGGGCCATTCCTGGTCCCTTAAATCCTTCCCGCACCTTCCGGAGCCACTCCGAGTGAAGCCAAGCTAAAAATTACATGGTAGTCACTAGTACAGGTGCCCAAATTTTCTGAAGATACGTTCCTTGCCAACCTTAAAACTTTCCTAAGTGGCTGGCGCCACCAGAAGGAATTTTGGCCTGGCACCACTACAACAAGCGTCAGGTCATTCTTCTCTCTATAAATACAGAGCCTCCTCCAACGTGAATGGGACCGCAAACTCAGTCTAAAAACCCTACTTCTCAATACACAGAGCTCGTAGCCTCCCAAAACCCTAGTCTCCTTTAGGTTCTTTAAACCCAGCCTCCATACACAAACCCTAGCCTCCTATACACTCATACACACTCTCATATACACTCATACACTAGCCTCCAAAGCCTCCATTGAAAACTTGAAGTGTTGCAACCTGAAGCTCTTGAAGATCAAAACGAGTTCCCGAAGATCAAGATAAAGACTGAAGCGAAGACCGAAGCAAAGCAAGAAGAACAAAGCGCATAAAGCAAAGCAAAATAAATAAGAAACAAAGTGGGCTCTCTATTTAAGTTTACATATCTTCCCCTCTCTCTTCTCTCTCCGAACCCACTTGAATTTTCTTCTATTTTAATCCCCCATCTTCTTCCCTCCCTTTCTTGTATGCTTGAAACAAGGAATTTCCCGGTCCATGTGTAGGATTCGGCTATTGGAAGGTCACCGTGTCGGGGCCTTTCTTTTAGTCTAACTGGAGACCACGTGGGTTCGGCCCCCTTGATTATGTGGTGAAACCTTTAACCTTATATGTTCATGACCCTAACTTGCATTATACATATCATGATCTTGCATTCTTCTAAAATTCATTTTCAAAACCTGCATTGACATCGTTTTCAAACTTGAATCAAAATCTTATTTTTCAAAACTTGTTCTCAAAATCACAATCATAAAGTGATTTTAGCCTTTCCATGGCTAGGGTTGTTTTAGGAAAGTGTTACATTTAAAGTGACCAATATGGTCCATATTTTCAACTCCTTGTTGTTTTCAAAACAACTATCTTAGAGTGGTTCTAACCTTCTTATGGTTAGAATCGCCTTAGGAAAGTGAGGTATTTTATATACTTTCCAAAAACTTTCTTTTAAAAAATCTCTCTTTCTAAAAATCTCTTTTCTAATACACTGTCTAAAAATTCTCTTCAACCTTCTTTTCAAAATTCCTTTCCAAAATTGTTTTCAAAAACTCCCTCAAAAAATCTATTTTTCAAAAACTCTTTTTCAAACTCCTTTTCAAAACACTCTCCTCAAAGTTCACTTTCTAAAGGCTCTCCTTAAATTTCCTTCCTATACAACTCCCTCTAAAAATCTCTTTCCCAAAATCTCTTTCCAAAACCTCTCGCAAAGTGTTGCTTTCCAAAAATCTTTCCAAAAACTCTCTCTTCAAAACTCACTTACTAAAAACTCCTTTTAGGATCTCTTTCCAAAAATCTCCCTTTCTAAAAATTCACTTTCCAAAATCTCTTTTCTTAGAGTCCAAGTAAAGCCCTAGAGCCAATAATTAGGAAACCCTAATTTTTCTTCCCAAAAGTATGATTTCCAATCCCGCCTCAAAATCTAGGTTTCCAAAATCTCCTCTTTTACATCAAAAATCATAAGTTTCCAAAAACCTCTTTTCTATGTCAAAACTATAGTCTTCCCAAATCTAAGATTTTCAAAACTCCATCTTTCCAATTGTATGTCAAATCTAATCTTCCTTTTAGGAAACCAAATCCAATCTCCCTCGTTTAGGAAACT
Organism: Euryodendron excelsum; assembly: GCA_033060915.1. Taxonomy (NCBI): domain Eukaryota; kingdom Viridiplantae; phylum Streptophyta; class Magnoliopsida; order Ericales; family Pentaphylacaceae; genus Euryodendron; species Euryodendron excelsum. The sequence continues at coordinate 6,686,076 of CM065396.1, forward strand.
AGATCCTATCCTCCATTTTTTTAAACAAAATCAAAATACCTCTTTAGAAACAAAATCCAATAGGAATCTCAATCATTCCTAATCTAGTACCTTCCTAAACCATAAGTTTCCCAAAACTTTCAAATCTTTCCTTAAACTTTAAGTTTCTAAATCTTTCCTAATTCCACCCTTTCCTAATTCCATACCTTTCCAAATCCAAATTTAAGTTTTCAAATCTTTCTTAAACTCTCCTTTCCTAATTTCAAGAATTTCTAAAACTCAAACTTTGAATCCTTCTAAAATTCTAAACTTTCCTAAGCTTTAAATCTTTCCAAATCTAAATCTTTCCAAACTCAAAACTTTCTTACTTTCAAAACTTTCCTATTTCGAAACATTCTAAATTCAAAACTTTTCAATTTTAATACTTTCTTAAAACGAAACCTTTCCTATTTCAAAACCTTTCTTAAAATGAAATTTTATTAATCCAAAACTTTCCTAAATTGAAACTTTCCTAATTCGAAACTTTTCCTAAACAAAAACTTTCCTAAAACGAAACTTTCCTAAAATAACACTTTCCTATTTTGAAACTTTCCTAATTCGAATCTTTCCTAAATTCCAATCTTTCCCTAATCTTCCAAATTCAACACTCGAGTCAAATCTTTCGAAAGTCTCAAGTCTTTCTTAAATCTAGGTTTCCTAGACCCAAGCTTTCCAAAATCAAATCTTTTCAAATCTTCCAATCAAAGTTCAGTCTCTCAATCTTCCAATCCAAATTCCAATTCAATTTCTTTTTCCAATCAAACCTTCTATTTTCTATTGGACTCTTGTCCAAACTGCGACTGACCTAATTCCTCCAAAAGAATACGTAGGCAACCCTCATGGGTGCGGTCACAACCTTTTTCAAATTTCTATTTCCATAACCTCTTTCAAAACTCCAATTCCATAATCTATTTCAGGTTCTCAATTCCAAAAATCTGTTTTCAAATCTTTATTTTGACTTTCTAAAACTTTCCAATTTCAAATCTATCTTTTCAAATCTCTTTAAATCAAATCAATTTCTTTTCAAATCTGTTTCCAAATCAATTTTTCAACTCCCTTTCTCTATTGCATTTACATATCATGCATCATTCTTTTAAGCATTCTTTTTCTAAAGTGGATAGAATTGAACATTGGTTAGTTGAAAACTCTCATAGGTGAATTTAGAGTGAATAGACATGTAGGTACCACAAGGGCGGGGTAGGGTGATGGCTTAGTGCGTCTTTCCTACATGTAACCAACCTCCGAACCTTAGATCACTGTTTTCGAAAGACCAAAATGGAGTTATTTTCAAAAAATGGCTTAAATATTTTCTAAAGGTTGCCAAACAACCTGTTTTTTTAAAAACCCTCTCTTGAGGAAGTATTTTCAAAATCATTTTCAAAAACCCTAAGTGTGATCCTCGGATTGTGCTTAGTTTTTAGGTGACCTAACTCGCCTTAATCAAGTTAGGTGGCGACTCCGAAATGTTTTCCAAAAGCCCTTTATTCAAATCAATTTTTAATTCAAACCTAGTCGCACTCATTTTTCTCGGAGGATGAGTTCTAACGAGAGAGTACAGTATTGTTTTCCACTTGTGTGTATTCCTCGAGTGCGAAAAATCTGGGCGCGACATCGTTGTAAGAACAAAGGAAAAATGGTAGCCAAAGTACTAATAGATAATGGGTCAGCTTTGAACGTTTACCCATATTCTACTCTAAAAAGGCTTGGAATGAGCAAAACCTATTTAAATAATAGCAATACAGTCATTTGTGCCTTTGATGGTTCCCAGAGGGAAACTATGGGGGAAATTGAAATGCCCGTTACGATAGGACCAGTAACTTTCATAATCAAGTTCCAATTCTTGCATATTCTAGCTGTCTACAATTTGCTATTAGGACGACCTTGGATTCATTTGGCTGGTGCAGTCCCTTCTAGCCTTCAACAGAAAGTCAAGTTCATCGTAGGCTCCAAGTTGATTTCTGTTTTCACTAAAAAAAAAATCCACCATAGACAAAGCTGATATTATCCCGCCTGACACTTAATTGCCCTCTTGCATTCAGTCATTTGAATATATCATTGTCGTATAGAAGGAAGATCAAGTAGAGCTGAAATATTCCCAAAATTCTCAAATGATAGTGCAGTACTTCAAAACAAATGGATTCTATCTGAGGAAAGGCTTAGGGAAGTATTTACAAGGAAGGCCTGAGGTCGTAGAAATACCACCGACCGAACCTACCTTCGGGTTGGGATACGAACCTACAAGAAAAGAGAGAAGAGAAGCAGCATAGAAGAAATGGGCTGATAAGAAAGCTACCATGGAGATCTTGGATTAATTTGAGCAGTTAGATATGGGAAAGGGAGTGTCTGCATTAGATAAGGGTCCGAAAAAGAGGAAAGTTTAAGAAGAAATACCCGTCATGACAATTGACATTAGAATAACTCAAGATGGATTCATTCGGGCAATGCTGCCATGCGAGAACTTGCATAGTTAGGCTAACGAGGACATCATATGTGCCCACAAGTTTTGGTACAAAGCCGCTAGTGCAAAATTTCAATCTTGACAAATGATGACTTTAACACTGAGTTTGATTACCAGCAACTGGGAATTACAGTGGATGTAAATTATTCAGAAGAAATACTAGGGGAAATTTAGAAACAAATAGAAAGACATGAGAATCGTAATACCCCAAACATTGAGGAAACAGAAATAGTTAATTTGGGGGATATAGGGGATCTAAAAGAACTTAGAATCAGTGCAAGATTAGATTAATGGCAGCGCAAAGAATTATTAGAATTATTATGCGCATACCTAGATGTTTTCGCTTGGTCTTACCAAGGCATATCTGGGCTGGATGAATCCATTGTTGAACACAGATTACACCTAGACCCGCAGATGAAACCCTTTAAACACAAGTTGAGGAGATTAAAGCCAGAATAAAGTTTGAAAATTAAAGAAGAAATGATTAAACAGTTCCGAGCATGATTTTTACAAGTAGTAGAGTATCCCCAATGGCTGACTAACATTGTCCCTGTACCCAAAAAAGATGGCAAAGTGCGGATGTGTATCGATTTTTGGGACCTCAACAAGACCAATCCAAAGGATGATTTTCATCTCCCACACATAGACTTGCTTGTTGACAACATGGCCGGTCATGAAATGTTTTCCTTCATGGATGGCTTTTCGGGATACAACCAGATCAAGTTAGCTTAATAGGATTGAGAAAAGTTTGCGTTCATCACCCCTTGGGGAGTGTATTGTTAAAAAGTTATGCCATTCAGAATTCGCAACGCGAGGGCAACCTAGCAAAAGGCTATGGTAACCTTATTTCATGATATGGTGCATCAAGAAGTAGAAATTTATGTGGATGACATGATCATAAAGTCCAAACAGCAGAAAGATCACTTGTTCAACCTACGGAAGGTGTTTGACCGTCTCTGTAAATATCAGCTCAAGTTGAATCCTGCCAAATGCACCTTCAGACTATCTTTAGGGAAGTTGCTGGGGTTTATAGTCAATGAAAAGGGGAGAGAGATTGATCCTATCAAAGTCAAGTCCATCATTGAAATGCCCACTCCAAGAGGGGAAAAAGAGAACCGGTCCTTTTTGGGAAAATTAAATTTCATCAGCAGGTTCATTGCTCAAATGACTCATTTATGCGAACCTATTTTCAAACTCCTCAAGAAAGATGTTCCAAAAGAGTGGGATGATAATTGTCAAATAGTTTTCGAGAGAATCAAGGAATACCTATGGAATCATCCGGTTCTGGTGGCACCTACCCCGGGGCACCCTCTGTTAATGTACATGTCAATTTTGGATACTTCCATGGGGTGTGTTTTGGGGCAACATGATGAAACAGCAAGGAAGGAGCAATCCATTTATTACCTCAGCAAAAAGTTCCTGCCATATGAAATAAAGTATTTGGATCTCAAAAAAACCTACTGAGCGCTAGCCTGGGTAGCTCACAGGCTTCGACATTACATGCTCTATCATACCACTTTCCTCATCTCTCAAATAGATCTCCCAAGTATATATTGGAGAAACCAACCCTGTTTAGTAAAATTGCTCGATGGCATATGATCATGTCAGAGTTCAATATTGTATTTACTACTCGTAAAGCAGTCAAGGGGTAGGTAATAGCTAATTATTTAGCCAAGAACCCTATTGATGATTACCAATCCATGGAACCCCAATTCCCTGACGAATATATACTATGCACTGATAACGCGACTGAAGAGCAAGCGAAAACTGGGTGGAAGATGTATTTTGACTGGGCTGCTAACAAAAGGGGAGCTGGCATTAGGGGCAGTAGTAGTATCAAGAACGGGCAGTCATTACCCCATTATGGTTAAGCTACAACTAGAACTGTGCAATAACAACATCGCCGAGTATGAGGCTTGTATCCTTGGCTTAAGGCTAGCATTAGAGATGAAGATTGATGAACTGGCTATTTTTGTAGATTCAAATCTGGTTATTCAGCAATCCAAAGACGTATACCAAACTCAAGATGCCAAATTTCCCTTGTATCATTAACAGGTAAAGGATTTGTGTCAACTATTCAGAAGTGTGGTTTTCCATCATGTTCCCCGAGCAGAGAATAACTTCGCTAATGCCTTAGCCACTTTAGCCATAGCAACCAAGGTTGACAAGGGCACTAAAATACCCCCTCTCTAGATATTTACCTGAGATACCCTTTCCTACTGCCTTCACACAACAGCTGAGCTAGACAGGCAACCATGGTTTTATCACATCAAGAGGTACATCCAAACTAGGACATTCCCTGATATAGCATCACATCGAGATAGGAAGACCATTTGTCATTTTGCGGGACATTACTTTATGGCCAAAAATGAGATTTTCAAGAGATCATAGTTTGGACCTTTAAAGTGCGTTAATGCCATCGAAGCCAAAATTATCATGGAGGAAGTACATGAAGGAGTTTGCGGTCCTCACATGAATGGCCACATGCTTATCAAGAAGATTCTTTAGATAGAGTATTACTGGTCAACAATGGAGTCAGATTGTATTAGAACCGTTCTCCGGTGTCATAAATGCCAAATACATGGAGATAGGATCAAAGCACTGCCCACCGAGCTCCATTCCATGTCAGCCCCTTAGCCTTTTTCTATGTGGGGGATAGATATGATTGGCCCTATCAACCCCAAAGCCTCCAACGGCCACTGTTTCATCTTGGTTACCATCGATTATTTCATTAAGTGGGTGGAAACAGCCTCCTACATTCATGTTACCAAGAAGGTCATGGAGAAGTTCATAAAAAATCACATCATCTGCCGATATGGGATTCTCGAATCACTCATTACTGATAATGCCTCCAATTTAAATAATGAGTTGGTATCAAAGTTATGCCAAAAGTTTCACATTACCCACTGGAATTCAGTCACCTACAGGTCTCAGATGAATGGAGCAGTAAAAGTAGCCAACAAAAACATCAAGAGAATACTCCGAAAGATGATTGACAACTACAAAGATTGGCACAAGAAATTTCCTTTTGCATTGATGGCCTACCGAAGTACCATAAGGGTTTTCACTGGGGGAACTCCCATCGAGCTGGTTTACGGCACAACGGTAGTCATCCCCATTGAGATTGAGATTTCTTCCTTAAGGATCTTAATGGAAACCAAGTTGGATGAAGCAGAGTGGATCAAAGACTGGTATGTTCAACTCTGTCTACTAGATGAGAAGCGTTTAGTTGTAGTTTACATGCTCAGTGCTACAGAAGACAAATGGCTAGGGCATTTGATAAGAAGGTGCAGCCTTGATTGTTCTAACTAGGAGATTTGGTGCTAAACAAGGTATTCCCCCATCAGGAAGTAGCGCAAGGGAAATTTGCTCCAAACTATGAAGAGCTATTCGTGATAAAAAAAAGGTCATGTCTAGAGGAGCTCTCATTTTGGAGGAAATGGATGGTCAACAATTCCTTGGTTTGTTAAATTCAGATGATGTCAAACATTACTACATGTGATTCCGAAAGCTAGACCGCTGGTTTCTGTGTGGAAGCAATAAGATTTACTTTCCCTAATCTCAGGTAATCAATCAGGCATGATTTCAATGGTAAAGCCCTATGGACTAAGCAATTTAATTTTGAAATGACGAGAGGCCCTCGTTTCATCTCCCATACAGTAAAAAAAAAAAAAAAAACAACATTTGTCAAACACTTGGAGCCTGTTACTTTCTTTAAAAAACATCACCTAACTGGGTGATCACACTAGGTCAAGATAAAACACTAAGGATATGCGTAAAAAGGAAAAATTAAAAAAAAAGGAATCCCCAGAGTGCTATTATTCCAGGTTCGCAAAAGCGCTTCTGTTAACATTATTATTCCAAAAAAAAGGGGAGGGGGGTGAGGTATCGGAAGAAAGATAAGAATACGCAGAAAAGTGCTACTATACCAAAAATCATTAGCAGTGATCACTAGTAGAATGGTAGGATTGAGCCTTTTCCTTTTCTTTCGAAAGTGAAAACCCACACCACAAACCTTAAAGTCCTCTTAGATTGGAATTAAATTGCTTAGCGCAATTGAGCTCACCGAAATACGCTATCGGCAAGGAAAGCTAGGAGATGACGTAAGTAGTATTTAGAAATTTCTCAACAGAGACCAGGCTAAGGAAAGAGAGAGGGAGAAGAGAGAAAATAAGCATGTTCCCGAGGATGAGGTGAAAACCCAAAAGGGCTCCGTAGGTAAAAGAGTAAGGATTGGAAAGATACAAAACTGTTGACCTTGGTAAAAACCTGCAAAGGTGCCTTGGCGCAAAAATAACAGAGCTGGGACTGGTGAAAACCCTCACGGGCGCCAGTAATAAAAGTAGCACAAAAAAAATAAAAGCGACTGGGGTGTAAGAGATAATTCGAGGCCTGAGCATTCCCAAAAGTCATAAGTATGATAGCAATAGTAAGAAAGTTAGAAGATGTCTTAAAAATCATTCTTCGGATTAGCCCAATTAAGGTTAAAAGAGGCAAGGGTTCCCTTCACAGGACAACGAGTTAGTAAAAGTATCAAACCAAAATGAGTAATTTTTCATTTAACTGCTACTTTCATTCAACTTTTCTCAAGTTCACTTTTTATACTAACCATGCAGGAAAAGCATCTCAAAAGTATGGAAGGCTACAAGTCCATAAACCAAAAAGTATACAATACTAAATGAAGTCTGTCTCTCTATAAATGTAGGAATCAATAAATTTAGAAGTGAGGGATAAAAATATATCGCTCCCTATCATCATCAGAAAAGGAGTCAACTAGGGAGGGATCAACCAGCTTGCCACCTGCAAGAAAAGCGCTCGAAGTGGTATAAACCGTCGATGACCCAAGTCGACCCTACTCATAGTCTGCACATCTGGCCATAAGCATATCCCTTTCCCAGGTAAGGGACTCCACGGCCTCTCACAAAGACTGAATATCCACAACATTGTCCTCCGGGGGAGTGAACATGTCTTGGACACCTCGTGGCTGCTTACGTCCCCTCGGAGTACTCAAGGGTGAGCTATCATGTGTCGATCTGGCCACTGCTAGCTGCATCTCTAGAGAAGCTACCTCAATGTCTCTTGCCATCAATCGATCATACAATACCTGTATCAACCGTTGGTTTTGCCTCCTGCGATGACACCCCTAAATAATCATAGCTGTTAAGAAGTCTGTGTACCCCACAGGAGGTAAAGGAGTCTCAAAGAATAGATCCCCAAGCCTGCTAGGACCTAACACGTAGTGTTGGAGCCAGTAGTGGTAAGTCTCAGTCTCAAGGGCCATGACAGAGAATGGACCGCCATCATCCACGTGAGGAAGCAAAGATCTCCATATATCTATAACATTCTCTACCAATGCTCTTGGGATCGACGCCTCAAAGATAAGGGTAAACTCAGTAGTAGATGTCGGATAGGGGTTATCTTGACTCCTACCAAGCTGTCGCAGAACTCAAATCCCAAAGAAAGGGGCAATGCCCCATAGGCTTGCTGAGGGCCGGAAGGCTCTCTTGGAAGGTCAAACTCTCAAGCAATACTTACCAACCAGTCCTGAAGACCATCTGACCGTGCCCAAACTCATGCTCCAAAGATAATCAGCCTAGGCCGCAACAGTCCGTGGGAACCTCCCCTCATCTGCCATAGCTCTCTGAGATCTCGCCAAGAAGCGTATATGATCGAGCTCAGGATACCATGTATACTAGAATAAAGGAGTAATAAATAAATGCCCGATCGCCCAAAGCTGGAAGAGCGCAACACATCCCCAAAAATGCGCGTCAACCATCTGCTAAAACCTAGTAAGGCTCACAAAGGACTCCCCCACAACCATGGGAGTCCTGGTGAGCAGTACACATAATCGATAGTCAACTAAATCATCACCTTGTGGAAACACCAAGAAGTTCAGAAGAAGCATAGCTAGAGCAACCATGCGAGAAATAGACCAGTCATAAGAAGTATGCCAATCACCCGAATGAGTCGGCATGCCCGTTGTGAACTCAAAACGGGAAAAGAGGAACTCCACTGGAACGTAAGGAAACTAGGGCAGAAAGGTAGGTGAAAGAACTGCACGCCGAAGTCCAAGCTAGGATGAGGCAACTGTGATGCAACCGTCAGGGAAGACAAGTCCTACGATGTCGGTAGAATCTTATCAGAAACTAAGGAGAAAACCATACTCGTAAGGAGTAGAAGTAAGCTTGCACTCCCTGAAGCGGAAAAGAGACAAGCTAGGCTGCCAAAAGGGAATCACTGCCTCTATGAACCCTGGAATAAGTTGTACCAACAGGAGTGAAGCCACTCGACCAAAGGACATGTAAAAGATATCCTGTTCATCCGGAGGATAGCTATCATGCCAAGCTCTCAGCCGACTTAAGATCGCGTCTGCCATCCTAAAGGTCTAGGTAAGAATATTGACTTGAAGTAAATATAACTCACAAATGGAAAAGAGATAAGAAGTAAAAAGAAGAAAGGGAAACAATGAAAGAATAAAAAGATTTCAAGTGATAAGTCAAAATAAATTCCCTACACATTTTGATTTTAAAATCCCAGTTTCAAGTCAAAGTGAATTTCCTATACACTTTGTCTTTTAAAAACAAAAAATTTCAACTTTTGAATCAAAATGAATTTCCTATAAATTTTTCCTTCCAAAGATTTTAATCAAAATGAATTTCTTATACATTTTGCTCTCAAAAGATCTTCAATTTCAAGTCAAAATGAATTTTCTAAACATTTTGTTTTCAAATTTTAGATCGAAACGAATTTTCTACACGTTTTGTTGAAAATTTCAAAATACTTTCTAATTCAAAATCGACTTTCAAAATTAAAATTTTCCAATTAAAGTCCATCCTAGGCTTTTACTGAAAAAAAAAACAAAAAAGTTCTATTCCAATCAAGGCTTTCTAAAACTTCCTCCTTCGAAAAGTCTTCTTTAAAATTAAAATTTCTTAAGTTTTCAAATTTTCCGAAATTTCTATTCTCGAGTTTTCCGAAGTCAAAATCCATTTTCAAATCTTCCAAAAAACTTTTCCTTAAAAGTTTTTATTCAAAATTCCATTTTCGAAAGTCTTCCTAAATATTTCTCCCAATAGTTTTAGGCTCCCTTGAGTTTCTCGGGGCCTTCTCCGTCAAAAAGGCCCCGCCCTTAATGGTTTTATATCTTTTTCCTTCAAAAAGATTTTATTTCAAAATATTTCCCACCCACTTCTAAATTTTAAAAATTTTTGGCAGAGTTTCACTTCAAAATGGTCCTTACAATGCCCCCTACACTAGCATAAAAAATAAACCTTGCACTTCATAGCATCACAATCACATAGCACTAGCACCCGTACACATTGTCAAAGATTTTCAAATTTTCAAAAGACATGTTTTATTTTTCAAAAAACCCATGGGTTCCAAAGTTGCCACAAAATTTCTTAAGATAATTTCAAATATTTTCTACAACACTCATATTTTTCTAAATATTAAACTTTAATAATTCCATCAATTTATGAAATTTTCTCAATTTTTTTAAAGTATTTTTTTATTTTTCAAAATAAAAAATTCACCAAGTTTTCAAAAAATCACGAAACTTCACACGGTTATTAAACACATTTTTTTGAGGCACATAGGATGACAATCTAGCCAAAAAAACTCAATAGTCAAAGCTGTATGGATAAACCTGCAATTCCTACAGAAACCCCCTTCACATAATCATGCAAAATTGGTCTAACTAAATCAAACAAGCACCAAAATGCAAAAATAACTTCACCAAAGTGTTCAAAATATATCAAAACATCAATTTTCACTGTTCACATAACTCAAACGAAATACTACACATCAAAATCAATATAAAATCAAAAACTCACCTCTTGGAGTTCTTTGGTGACATCTTCTCTTCCGGCCACTTTTCCAGTGACGGTGACTACTTTCGGCAACCAGGAAGCACTCCTTTAATATCCAAGTCAATTTCCTTACAAGAACTCTCAAATTTTCAAAAAACCATTCAACTTTCGCAAAACGTCAGACTAGTAGTTTGTTGGTTTTGATCCCAGGCCTAGTGCCACTAGCAATGGCGCCAAGGTAAATTTAACAAGGGCACCACTAGTAGTGGCGCCAGTTTCCAATTTCGGGCAGTTTTGCCTTTTTTCCGCCAAAACACGATTTCTAACACCATTTGGGCCAAATATCCATTTTCAAACTCTAGTTTCCAAAAAATCTTCAAAATCCGTCCCTCCGACCGCCTCACGATCAACTTGAAACTCTTACTCTATCGTTTTCTGTCTTCGATAAGTGAAGATAGAAAAAGAGAGGTAGTTGTAAGCACCCCATTTTTGCCCGCTCGACAACCTCCAGTCTGTCCATACTTGAGTTCAAGTCAATATAGACATATTCCAATTCAAACCAACTTTCCAAACATAATCCAATCAATTTATCGCTTCGCGGTCCCTTGGGCCTAAGTACAGGCGAGATGACCAAAATGCCCTTGGGGCATTGTCTAGTCCAATTCCAATGGGCACGTCTTCTCGAAGACGATAAGTCCCCATTTTCAATCACAAATTCCAAGATCAAAATCAAATTCCAGTCAAGTTCAAGTTTAAATCAAGTTCGGCACGTCTTTCGAGAAAGTTGATCCCTTAGACCGTATGACCATCAAGTTTGGCACGTTTTTTGAGAAAATCTTTGAAACGGTAAGTCTCTTCAAACCCATTAACCGGGACTAGACCCCAAGTCCCCGAGATGGTAGAACGGTCCACCTTTGGTGCCTACTAGCCCGCTAATCAAGAATGTCCATTTCGGCATGCCTTTCGAGAAAGTTGATTCCTCAAGCGATAAATCCACCTAGCAACTTCCCAAGATCAGGCAGTCTCTAGAATGATCACAACCCGTTAGAGTAACAAAAGTACTCGCAAACTTCGCAGCCATCAGAGTGGCAGAAACACTTGCAAACAGGTCAACATAGGGAATTGCCAATAAACCCCTTATGCCACGGGACCGAACTCGCCTTTTGGCCGTGACACGTTTATTAAAGGACGGGATACCTTTGGAAACTAACTTGTCACAAACCGTCAGAGTGACAAAAACACTCAAAACCTAAGTCAACACTAGTGCCTACTAGCTCACTTCGGTGAAAAATGACCAAATTGCCCTTCGGGCTTTCTGGCATGCTTTTTCAAGAAAGTACCTAAGTCCTCAAAGTGGTAAGTCCAACCTTCCAAGATTGTCCTAAAGACAATCCGATATGATTAGGTGCCTTCCAATTAGTTTCGAGCCAATTCCGAGACCCTCCGGTCAAAATAACTATTTTGCCCCTTGTGGGCCAATTGCCTTTTCCAACCACGGGCTTTGAGTATCAAACCAGAAACCTCCTGGAACATTCTAGCTAATGTTTCTAAGGCTCAAGCATTATTCCGGGACATTCCAAGTCCATCCCAGCAGCTTTCGGGCCAAATTGATCATTTTTCCCCTAATGGTCCGGTCAACCCTTCCAACACAACATGGCATTATTTTTCAAGCCTACTACTCCCAAGACACTATTCTAAGGGTTCATGTCCTTTCTGACCCTCCGGGCCATTTCTGGCCCTTTAAAATCATTCTCAGACTTTCCGGAGTCACTCCTACTGAAGTTAGGCTAAAAATTGCATGGTAGTCACTAATACAGGCGCCCAAATATTCTAAACATACGTTGCTTGCTAACATTAAACATTTCCTAAATGGCTGGCACCACTAGTAGTGGGGCCAAGCCAAAAAATGGTCTGGCGCCACTCCTAGTGGTGCCAGTGGGATTTTTGTCTTGGCACCACTATAGCAGGCGCCAACTTACTCTTATGTCTACAAATATAGAGCCTCCTCCAACGTAAAAAAGGTCCACAAACACAGTCCAAAAACTCTGTTGTTCGATATACAGAGCTCGAAACCCCTCCAAATCTCTTTATGTTCTCCAAAACCTAGCCTCCATATACAAAACCATAGCCCCTATACACTTAACCCTAGCTCATATACACTGAAATATGAACCTCCAAAGCCTTCATTGAAGACTTAAAGTACTGCAACTTGGAAGCTCTCGAAGAGCAAAACAAGCTCTCGAGGACCGGAGTAAAACGAAGCAAGCGAGCAAGCAAAACAAAGAAAATAAAGCAAGCAAAACAAAGAAGACACAAGGTAGGCTTCCTATTTACATTTACACAATTCCCCCCTCTCTTCTCTCTCCTAACCCACTTAGGTTTTCTTCTCTTTTAATCCCCATCTTATACCCTCCTTTCTTCCTTGCTTGAAACAAGAGACTCCCCGGTTTATGTGTAGAATTAGCCTATTGAAAGTCACCGTGTCGTGGGTTTTTTCTTAGTCTAACTGGAGATCATGTGGGTTCTGCCCCCTTGATTATGTGGTGAAACCTTTAAACTTGTATGTTCACGACCCCAACTTGCGTTTTGCTTATCATAATCATGAATTTCGCCAAAACTTGTTTTCAAACTTGTGTTCAAAGCTTGCATTGAAAATCGTTTTCAAAGCTAGCATTAAATCTTTGTTTTCCAGACTTATTTTAAAAATCACAATCCTAAGGTGATTCTAGGTTTTCCATGGTTAGGGTTGCTTTGGGAAAGTGTTGCATTTAAAGTGACTTTCATGGTCCATATTTTCAAATGTTTATTATTTTCAAAACCATAATCCTAAAATGGTCTAATCCCTTATTGGTCAAAATCGTTGTAAGAAAGTGGGATATTTTTAGAGACTCTTAAAAGTTCACATTCAAATCCTCTTTCCAACATTGGTTTCTACACCCTCTCCAAAATCTCTTGACAAATCTCCTTTCCAAAACTCTCTTCAAATTTACTTTCCAAAAATCTCTTCCCTAAAAATCTCTCTTCCCAAAAAGATCTATTTTCCAAAATCTATTTTTCTTAGAGTTCAAGTCAAACCCTAGAGCCATGGTTAGGAAATCCTAATTTTCTCTCCTAAAACATGATTTCCAATCTTTCCTCAAAACATAGATTTTCAAAATCTCTATTTTCTACGTCAAATTTTAGATTTCCAAAATCACTTTTCCTACGCCAAAACTATGGCTATCCAAATCTAAGTTTTTCAAAATTCCTCCTTTCTAATTCTATGTCAAATCAAATCTTCCGTTTTTGGAAACTAAATCAAATCTTCCGTTTTTTGAAAACTAAATCAAATCCTCTGTTTTTGGGAACTAAATCCAATCATCTCCTTTTGGAAATAAAATTCAATCTTTTATTTTAGGAAATAGAAATCAAATCTTTCCTAACCCAAACTTTTCTTTATTCTAAAACTTTTCAAATTCCAAATCTTTCTCAAACCTAATCAACTCTTTCCTAACAAGAAATTTTTTTCAAATTCGAAACTTTCTTAAGTTGAAACTTTTTAAATTCAAAACTTTCCAATTTCAAAACCTTTCCTAATTCGAAACTTTTCTAATTCAAAACTTTCCTAAAATGAAACTTTCCTAAAATGGAACTCTCCTATTTCGAAACTTTCCTGAATCCGAGATTTCCTAAATTCAATCTTTCTTAAACTCCAACTTTTCAAATCTTCCAAGTCCAACATTCAAGTCAAATCTTTTCTAAATCCCTTCCAAGCCAAGTCAGATCTTTCTTAAACCTCAAGTCTTTCCTAAGTCCTATCTTTCCTAAGTCTAGGTTTTCCAAAACAAAACTTTCCCAAAATCATGCTTTTCAAGTTCAAATCAAATTCAATTCAATTACATGCTTCAACTCTAGAGTACCCCAAGTCCTAGGATGTCTAGACCTTAGTTTGACCCTAACCCTAGAATTAGGAAGCTTCCAACTCTTCCCCAAAAATTCTTTTCTAAACCGAGATGCTTTTCCAAATGTCAATTCAAGTTAAGATGTTTTCAAAACTCTATGTTTCCAAATCAAGTTCAAAGTCAATTCTAAGGTCTATTTCAAATTCTCAAGTTCTATTTTAAGTCAAAGTCCAATCTTTTCAAATCTTCCAAGTCAATTTCAAATCAAAGTTCAATTTTCAATCTTCCAAATCCAAGTTCCAAATCATACTCCTTTCAAACCAAATTTTCTATCGAACTTTTCTCCGAATTACGATTGACCTGATTCCCAAAAAGGGATACGTAAGCAACCCTCATGGTGCGATCACAACCTTTTTCAAACTTCCATTTCCATAATCTATTTCAAGTTTCTAATTCTACAATCTATTTTCAAATCTCTATTTCCAATTTCCAGAACTCTCTTTCAAAAATTAAATCTATCTTTTCTAAAACCTTCTTTCAAAATCAAGTCTTTTCAAATCTATTTCCAAAATCTTTTTAAATCTACTTACAAAATTAAATCAAATTCTTGCACTTGCATATTATGCATCATGTCAACTTCTTTTCAAAAGTGGATAGTTTTAGACATTTATTAATCAAAGATTCTGAATGAGTGAACCTTCGATGAATAGACGTGTAGGTACCGCAAGGGCGGGGTTGGGTGATGGCTTAGTCCATTTTCCTTACACGTAACCAACCTCCGAACCTGAATCTCTATTTTAAAAGACCAAATGGAGTTATTTTCGAAAAGGGCTTAAATTTTTCCAAAGGCTTTCAAACATCCTTTTTTCTTAAAAACCCTCTCTTGAAGAAGTTTTCAAAGTCTTTTCAAAAACCCTAAGTGTAATCTTCGGATTGAACTTAGTGCTAGGTGACCTAACTCACCTTAATCAAGTTAGGTGACGACTCCAAATATTTTTTCAAAAGCCCTTAATCAAATCAAATTTTCAATTCAAACCTAGTTACAGTCATCCTTATAGGAGGATGAGTTCAATGAGAGAGCATTGTGTTTTTCTCACTTGTCTTTTTCGGGTGCGAAAAATCGGGGCGCGACACCTTAGCCATCCAATCGTGTCGAGGAACCACACCGGCTCTTGGTACTAAACCAGTTACCTACCGAGGATGCTTCTAATAGTATTCCCAACCTTCTAATACATTTTTAGATCATTTAGATTCTATTCCGGTAAGCTCGGTGCAAAATGACCGTTTTGCCCCTAGTGGGCTGGTCGCCTATTCCAACCACACCAGCTCTGGCTATCAAACCTACAATCCTTCATAGCACTCTTGATAGTATTTCTAACCTTTAAATCCTATCCTGGTCCATTTCGAACTAGTTTTGATGTTTCACTGTTCAAATGACCATTTTGCCCTTCAAGGGTCGGTCACCCTTTTCAACCACATTAGCTGTGGTTATTAAACCAGTTACCTCCAGGACACTCTTTTAGAGTTTCCTATCCATCACCAGCCTCTAGATCATTCTCAAACTTTTTGCAATCACTCATAGTGAAACTAAGCTAAAAATTGTATGGTAGTCACTAGGACAGGTGTCCAAATCATCTATCTTGCGTCCTAAGGGTCAAAAGATCTATTTCTTGCCACCTCAAAAGTTTCCCAAAGGGGATGGCACCACTAGTAGTGGCGCCAAGCTAAAAATTGGCCTACGGTCACTCCTAGTGGCACTAATGTTAAAAACACACTAGCACCACTGCAACAGGCGCCGGTTCCTATTTTATTTGTCTATGAATACAGACCCTCCCCCTGCATATCCTGGGTTCAAAAAATCACTCTAGAAACTCTACCTCACTGAAAATAGAGCTCGAGTTCCCTTAAAACCCTAATTCTCTTAAGCCCCCTCAAACACTAGCCTTTATACACTCCAATCCAAGCCTCTAAGCATCAACTGAAGATCAGGTGCTGCAAATTCAAAGTTCTCAAGGTTCAAGGAAAGAAAAGCAAACAAAGCCATCAAAGCAAAAGAGAAGATAAGGTAGGGTTTCGATTTCGTTTATGCAATCCCCCTTCTCTCTTCTCTCTCCTAACCTACTTAGATTTTCTTCTATTTTAATCCTCATCTTCTACCTCCTATTCTTGCATGCTTGAAAGTCACCGTGTTGGGGGTTTTCTTCAAGTTCGACCTAAGACAGTGTGGGTTCGGCTCCCTTGATTATCTGTTGATGCCTAACCTTGTATGTTCACAACCCTATTGCATTATGGTTGTCATGTTCATGCATTGCATTCAAAATTGCTTTAAAAGTTATTTTCAAATTTGCATCAAAGTTCTCTTCAAAATTTGAATTCAAAACCTCCTTTTCTCAAACTTGTTTTCAAAACCACAATCATAGGATGATTCTAGCCATTCCATAGTTAGGATTATTTTAAGAAAGTGTTATATTCAATGTGACCATCAAGGTCAAAATTTTGGGTTCAAACCCTAAATTGTTTTTTAATAAATCAAAAATCCTAAGATGATTGTAACCATTCCATAGATAGGGTTGTTTTAGGAAAGTGTTACATTCAATATGATCATTATGGTCCATATTTCAAACCTTAGTTGTTGTCAAAATCACAACCCTAGAATGGTTCTATTTTTTTCATGGTTAAAATCATTTTAGGAAAGTGAGATATTTAAGAGATTTTTAAAAGTCTATATTCAAACTTCTTTCCAAATAGTTTTGCAAATTTACCTCCTAAAAACTTTTTTCAAAGATTTACTTTCTAAAAACTCCTTATCTAGAAGTCCAAGTCAAAACCCTAAAATCCATAATTAAGAAACCCTAATTTCTTTCTTAAAATCATGACTTTCTATTTTGCGTCAAATTATAGATTTTGAAATCCAAGATTTCCAAAACTCAAACTTTCCAAATCCATGCCAAATCAAATCTTCCAATGTAAGAAACCAAATCAAATCCTCCAATTTTGGAAATAAAATAAAATCATCTATTTTTGTAAATAAAATTCAATATTCAACTTTGGGAAATAGAAATCAAACCTTTTTTAATTTCAATATTTCTAAATTCCAAAAATTCCTTTTTCAAAACTTTCCAAAAAACAAAACTTTCCTTTTTAAATGTAATCCAATCGTTTCAAGTGCTTTGCATGAACCCTAGGTATTAGGATTGCCTAAATCCTAGTTTACCTCAATCCTAGGTCAAACTTTTTCAAACTCAACTTTCTAAATTCAACTTTTCAAATATTTTGAAATCTCAACTTTCGTAATTTCAAACTTTCAAATCTTTCTTAATATCAAACTTTCAAATCTTTCCAAATCTCAAATCTTTCTAATTTCAAATCTATCTAAGTTCAAATCCTTTTAAATTCAAGAACTTTCCAAATTCAAATATTTCCAAAATCAATCGTTTTCTAAAAATAAAAATTTTCTAAAATGAAACTTTCCTAATTTAAAAATTTCCTAATTCAAAACATTCCTAATTTGAAACTTTCTAAAATCAAACTTTTTTATTTCAAGTGCATTGTCTCAACCCTAGGTTGCATAAATCTTAGGAGGCAAAACCCTAGTTCAACCCAAACCTTAAAGTTAGGAAGCTTCAACTTTTTTTTTTAAATCGAGATGATTTTCAAACTCCAATTCAAGTCAAAGTGCAACTCAATATTTTCAAATCAAAGTCAATTCCAAGTTCGATTTCAAATCAAAGTTTAATTTCCAATCTCCCAATCAAAGCTCAAATCAAACTCTTTTCAAATCAAACTTTTCAAACAAATCAGATCTTCTTGAAAAGGAAACATTTTCAAATCTATCCATTTTTCAAAAGGAAACATTTTCAAATCCATTATTTCCTGAAAACGAAACACTTTCAAACTCAAACTTTCTTGAAGAGGAAACTTTCTGAAAATGAAAACTTTCAAGATATAGTAGCCCATTTCAAAATTTTAACTCTTTCAGACTCTTGTCCGAACTATGACTGACCTAATCCTCTTTTAGGAGGTACGTAGGCAACCCTTCAGGGGGTGCGGTCACAACCCTTTTTAAATCCCCAATTCCATAACCATCCTTGAAATTCAATTCCATCTTTCAAACATTTTTCAAACTTTGTTTCAAAAGTTTTCTAAGTGGATAGTATTAAACATAGGTAACCTGTGAGTCATAGTTAGGTGAGTAAAATGTGAATGGATATATAGGTACCAAAAAGACGGGATAGGGTAACAGTTTTAGGACATCTTTTCTACAGGTAACCAACCACCGGACTTTAGAATTTCTATTTCAAAAACCAAAACTGGAGTCAATTTTTCAGAAGGGCTTTCCAATGTTTTTAGAGTTATCAAACAACCCTACCTTCTAAAAACCTCTCTTGAGGACGTTTTTTTTTTTTCAAAAACCTTTTCCAAAACCTAAGTTTAACCCTTGGATTTTAGTTGATATAGATGACCTAGCACATCTTTAAATATATTAGGTGGCAACTCCAAAAACAATTTCAAGAAGCCCTAATTAATTCCATTTGAAAAATTCAAACCCCGTCACATTCGTTCTTTTATGAGGACTAGTTCTAATGAGAGGGCACCGTACCAATTCCCCCCCAATCCAAGAGGGTCCAGCGTCCGAAAATGGGGCACGACACTAATGAAGCCAGACCAAAAATTACATGGTAGTCATTAGGACAGGCACCCAAATCTTCTGCCATGTGTCACAAGAATCAAATATTTATTTCTTGCTGTCACGATCCGCTTCACTCTCTCTAGGTTGGGACAAGGCAGGTTTATGGGTCATAGATAACAATGTTTCATAAGCATAGACCTTAACACAATTCTAGAAGTCATGTTATTATAACATCATGAAAGAAAACTAGTGGAACTTCTGAATTTAAGTCTCATTACAACTACAGCCCAAAGAAACAAATTAACTCATATTCTCCAAAGAGACAAGATAGCAGTGGGACTCGTTTCCATTTTCATTTCCTTGGAAATCTAGTCGATGCCTCAACTCCTTAAAAATGTTCCATAAGATACGAGTGAGCTATGAAGCCCAATATGAATTCCATGATTTTCATAATGCAAAAGTTTAAATGCAGTGTAGTGAAAAGAATGGTATCACATGCATATGCCCCTTATAGTTTCTTTATAATAATACCAGGATCCTATAGGTTTGTCTTACCAGGGGCAATTCAAGTCAAGGGGTTCACCCATGATGCTCCTCCTTCATAAAGACAATGAATCCCATCGATGATCATCTAGCCCGTATCAAGCCCAATGAAAGTTGACTCCCAGCAATCCCGTTTACCAGTTCATCAAGTTCATCCATGATACAAACCCAAGGTCTTTTAACGTTCTGGTTATTCCTCCCTTATTCCACCCCAGTGATGCTAGCAATCTCATAATACAACTTTAAAATCATTTTAGCAAGAAATTTAACCAATAAAGCAATTAACAAAACATTTAATAGAACAAAAATTAGCATGTATCTTAAAGAATGCATGGTTTCCTACACTGATGATATTTCTGGATCAAGTTGTCCCTAATTCACGTATTATCTGTTGGACAAAGAGTTGGCAGTTGGCCTTCTTGCTTGGTTATCGATATTTACCACAATTGCCCTTTCTCTTAGTGTCTATGAGTTATAAATTTTACAATCAATTTAACAATGTTAAATAATGGAAATATTCATAATAAAGTGGTCAACTTGGTGGTGTTAGTCCTTGGAATTCTTCTCATCTCCTATTAGGGACAAATTGCCCAGTGTTAATGTCACGACTCATTTTATCTTCTAGATCGCGACAAGGGGCTTATAAGGTAAAGATACATCATTCATATACAACCTTGATGATTATTACATCGAGAAAACATTGTGTTTATAGTTGAGATCCATCACTTTATTTTATGTACATTCCAAAATAAATATTAAGGAAATTTCAACTAAACTGTGTGGTTCATTTCTCATAATCATTTCCTTGGATTCCAGTTGAAGTCTCATTTCATGAAATTTGTCCCATAAGATAGGAGTGAGCTGCGAAGCCCAGTAGGAATCTTATAAATTCTATAAAGCACAGGTTTAAATGCAATGCAGTCAAAAAAATAGCATGGCACATAGATGCCCCTTGTAATTCTTTTCTTTTCTTATCAATAATAGGATCCTTGCAGGTATGTCCTGCCCAAGGCATCATCAAGCCCAGTGGACCCATCCTTGACCCTTCCCCTTGTCAAGATCATGGGGGCCCACCCATGATTATCTAGCCTATATCAAGCCCAGGGAAGCTAACCTATGATTGCCTTAGATCAAGCCTAGTCAGGTTCGCCCATGATATTAACTTGGGGTCTTTTCTTTCCGGTTGTTCCAGCCTTATTCCTCCCCAATGATGCACGCATACAGTGAATGTATATAATCAATAACATAATTAGCATGAAGACGTAAAGTCAACACAGTAATTAGCAGGAGGATGTAAAGTCAACATAGTAATCTGATAAGAAGAAAATAAGCATGTATTTTAAAGAATGCATAAGTTCTTACCCTGGTTGTATGTCTACGTCAAAATGGTCCTTGAGTCACGTATTGTCTGTTGGACAAAGAGCCGGTAGTTAGTCCTCTTATCTAGTTATCGGTAGTTGTCCATACTTGTCCAGATTTTCAATGTTCAAGGGTTGCAGTTCTTATAATCAGTTTATTGGTGTTAAGTAATAGGATACAATGGGTATCTTGGTGGTTTTAGGCCTTGGAATCCTTTTCATCTCCCATCAAGAACGGAATGACCCAGGGTCGAAACCAAAGGGGATTATCTAAAATTTTTATCGGGAGGTCCAATGACCTATACTCTCCCATTTCTGGGTTCCTCATATTATTTGAGGTATCTCAGCAGAATTTCAGATTATTCCCTTTGATATTGTAATTTATATGAATTTATTTGTCAGAACACAGATATAGTTCAATAGAAAATCATATAAATCTCTAAAAAAATCCAAAAAAATAGGAGAAGGCCTCTTTGGCTGTCATAATCAGTTGATAAAAATTTTAGGCTGAGGAAGTGTGGGACGTACCTATCGCGCCCAAATTTTTCGCACTCGAGAAATACTCACCCAAGCGGGAAAAATGCTGTACTCTCTCGTTAGAACTCACCCTCCTAAAAGAATGAGTGCGACTAGGTTTGAATTGAAAAATTGATTTGAATAAAGGGCTTTTGAAAAAGATTCGGAGTCGCCACCTAACTTGATTAAGGTGAGTTAGGTCACCTAAAAATTAAGAATAATCAGAAGACTACACTTAGGGTTTTGGAAAACAATTTTGAAAATATCTCCTCAAGAGAGGGTTTTTAAGAAAAACAGGTTGTTTGGCAACCCTTGGAAAACATTTAGCCCTTTTTTTGAAAATAACTCCTTTTGGTCTTTGAAATCAGTGATCCTAAGTTCGGACGTTGGTTACGTGTAGGGAAGACGCACTAAGCTATCATCCTACCCCGCCCTTTCGGTACCTACATGTCAATCTATCCCATATTTACCTATGAGAGTCTTCGACTAACTATAGTTCAACCCTATTCACTTTGAAAAACAATATTTGAAAACTAATTTAGCATGATGCATGATATGCAAGTGCAAGATGAGAGAATTGGAAAATAGAAATTGATTTGAAATTGATTTGATTTAAAAGAGATTTGAAGAAATAGAATTGAAATTGGAAAGTTTGAAAATTGAAAGTAGAAATTTGAAAATAGAAATTTTGAAATTGGAATTTTGAAAATAGATTGGAATTTGAGATTTTGAAAGATTTGAAAACCGCACCCATGAGGGTGGAATTGAAAGTTTCAAAAATATTGTGACCGCACTTATGAAGGTTGCCTACGTATCCCTTTGGGGGAATCAGGTCAGTCGTAGTTCGGACCGGAGTTCGATTGAAAATAGAATGTTTGATTAGAAGAAAGAGATTGAATTGAAAACTAGATTTGATTTGGGATTAGAAGAGGAGATTGGAAATTGAAATTGAGAAGATTGGACTTGCTTTGGAAAGATTGATTTTGGAAAGACTTGGTTTTAGGAAACCTAGACTTAGGGAAGATTTGACTCGACTCGGAAGGTTTAGGAGATTTAGGAAAGGTTGGATTTAGGAAATGTTTGAATTAGGAAAAGTTCGATTTAGGAAAGTTTCATTTTTGGAAAGTTTTCAAATTAAAAAAGTTTTCAAATTAGGAAAGTTTTAGGTTTGAGAAAGTTTCAACTTAGGAAAGTGTTGTTTTAGGAAAGGTTTTGAAATTAGGAAGTTTTGAAAAATTGGAAAGTTTTGAATTTAGAAAGTTTTAACTTAGGAAAGTCTTGAAAGTAGGAAAGTTTCGTTTTAGGAAATGTTTGAATTAAGAAAAGTTTCAACTTAAGAAAGTCTTGAATTAAGAAAGTTTTGAATTTAGAAAAGTTTTAGATTTAAAAAGATTTTGAAGTTTTGGAAAGTTTTGAATTTAGAAAGATTTGAAATTTAGAAAGTTTAAGATTTAGAAAGTTTTAGGGTTTTTGGAGATCTTGAGATTAGGAATGGTTTGAGTTTAGAAAAAGTTTGAAAAATTAGATTGAGATTTGGAAAAGGGGTAGGATTAGGAAATGGTTGAATTAGGAAAGACTTGAAAGTTGAGTTTTAAAACTTAGGAAAGATTTTTATGTTCAAGTTTTGGAAACTTAAAATTTAGGAAAGTAGAAGTTTAGGAAGAATTTGAATTAGGGAAGAGTTGGATTTTGGAACTTAAGGAAAGGTTTAAAGTTTGGGTTTAGGAAACTTATGGTTTATGAAGGAATTGAATTATGAAAGGTTTGGGATTAGGAGGGGATTGGATTTAGTTTCTAAAAGAGAAAAGTTGGATTTTATTTCCAAAAACGGAGGACGGGATCTAGTTTCCTAAACAGGGAGATTGGATTTGGTTTCCTAAAGCAAAGGTTTGATTTTGTTTCCTAAAGGGAAGATTTGATTTGGCAAGGATTTGGAAAGGGAGGTTTTAGAAACCCTAGATTTGAAAAACCATAGTTTTGACGTAGAAAATAGGTTTTGGAAACATGTATATTTTTGATGTGAAAACATGAGGTTTTGGAAACCTAGGTTTGGGGTAAAGTTTGAAAATCATGTTTTTGGAAAGAAAATTAGGGTTTCCTAATCGTGGTTTCTAGGGCTTGACTTGGGCTCTAAGGAAAGAGTTTTTTGGAAAACGTGTTTTTCGGGAACGAAGGTTTTCTAGAAGGGAATCCTAGGGAGGAGTTTTTGAAAAGTGAATTTGGAAAGAGAGTTTTTGGAAAGATTTTTGGAGAAGGAGTTTTGGAAAGTGTGTTTTTAGAAACGTGTTTTTTGGAAGGAAAATCCTAAAGGGGAATTTCTAGAAGGGAGATTTTGAAAAAGAGAGTTTTTGGAAAGATTTTTAGAGAGCGTTTTTAGAAAGTGGATTTTGGGAAGAGGATTTTGGAAAGGAGTTGGAAAAGGGAGTTTTGAAAAATAGATTTTGGAAGGGAGTTTTTGAAAACAATTTTGGAGAGGAGAGTTTTAGTAAAGTATGTTGAAAAAGTGATTTTTAGGAAGAGATTTTTGAAGAGAGAGTTTTTAGAAGGATTAAAAACATCTCACTTTCCTAAAGCAATTCTAACCATAAGAAGGCTAGAACCACTTTAGGAAAACGGTTTTGCAAACAACATGATTTGAAAATATAGACCAAAAGGTCACTTTTAATGTAACACTTTCCTAAAGCAACCCTAGCCATGGAAAGGCTAGAATCACCCTAGGATTGTGATTTTGAAAACATGTTTTTGAAAAAGAGCTTTTGATGCAATTTTGAAAACAAGTTTGAAAACGATTTTTGAAAACAACTTTTTGAAAACGAATTTTGTAAGATTCAAGACTATGATATGCACAATGCAATTTGGGGTCGTGAACATACAAGGTTAAGGCTTCACCACATAATCAAGGGGGCCGGACCCACGTAGTCTTTGGTTAGACTAGAAGAAAGCCCCCGACACGGTGACTCTCCAATAGCCCAATCCTACACATGAACCGGGAATCCCCTTGTTTCAAGCATGCAAAGAAAGGGCGGGAAAGAGATGGGGGATTAAAATAGAGAAAACCCAAGTGGGTTGGAGAGAGAAGAGAGAGGGGGAAAGTGCGGAAACTTAAATAGGGAGCCTACCTTGTATCTTGTTTATTTTGCGCGCCATGCTGTCTTCGGTCTTCGGTCTTGATCTTCGTCTTTCGTCTTCAAGAGTTGTCTTCAAACTTCGGGTTGCAGCTCCTCCAGTCTTCAAAAGATGGTTGAAGGCTAGTGTATGAGTATATGGGGGAATGTGTAAGTGTATAGGAGGCTAAGGTTTGTGTATGATGGCTAGGGTTTAGTGTAGGGTGGTTAGGGTTTGGAGAACCTAAGGAAGCTAGGGTTTTTGGAGGTGCTCGAGCTCTATATATCGAATTTTGTGATTTCTAGGTTAAGTTTGCAGACCCCTTTCACGTTGAATGAGGCTCTGTATTTATAGAAGGAGGATAAACCTAGCGCCTGTTGCAGTGGCGCCAGGCCAAATTCTACACTAGTGGCGCCAAGCCATTTTTTGGCTTGGCGCCAGCCAATTAGGAAAGATTTAAGGTCGGCAAGCAACGTATCTTTGACTAGATTTGGGCGCCTGTACTAGTGACTACCATGTAAACTTTAGCGTGGCTTCACTAGGAGTGACTTCAGAAAGTCCGGGAATGATTTGGAAGAGCCAGGAATGACTTGGGAGGCCGGAAAGGAGCAGGAACACTTAAAATAGTGTCCTGGAGATATTTGACTTGAAAAATGAAGATAGGATGTGTCGGAAAGGTCGACCAAGCCTTTAGGGGCAAAACGGTCAATCGGACTAAGAAACTGTCGGGGCGAAGTCGGATTGTCTCGGAAAAAGACTTGGGATCTGGAAACATTATTTAGAATGTTCCCAGAGGTTGCCGGTTTGATTCCCAGAGCCGGCGTGGTCAGAAAAGGAGATCAGCCCACTAGGGGCAAAACGGTCATTTTGTGTCGGGTTTGCCGGAACTGACTCGGAATAGTCCGGAAAGGTAAAGGATGGTTGAGAATACTATAAAAAGTATTCTCAGGACATTACTGGTTTGATACTCAAAGCCGGCATGGTCGAAGAAAGAGACCGGCCCTCTAGGGGCAAAACGGTCATTTTATACCGGGTTGGCCAGAACTGACTCGGAATGATCCGGAAAGGTAAAAGAAGGTTGAGAACACTATAAAAAGTATTCTCGGGACATTATCAGTTTGATACCCAGAGCTGGTGTGGTTCCCGGGGCATTCGGATGCTTAGGGGCAAAATGGTCATCTTGACTAGAAAGTCTCGAAAAAGGTCTTAAGGGTAGTATGGTCATTTTTCACCGAAGTGAGCTAACAGACACGGGTGTTGACCTAGGTTTTGAGTGTCTTCGCCACTCTAACGGTGTGAGTATTTCCGCTACTCGGACGGGGTTGAGTATTTTCGCTACTCGGACGGGGTTGATGATTTGGGAGTATTTCCGCTACTCGGACGGGGTTGAGTATTTCCGCTACTCTAACGGGGTTGAGTATTTCCGCTACTCTAACGGCTTTGTGAGTATTTCCGCTACTCTAACGGTTTTGTGAGTACTTCCGCTACTCTAACGGCTTTGTGAGTACTTCCGCTACTCTAACGGCTTTGTGAGTATTTCCGCTACTCTAACAGCTTTGTGAGTATTTCCGCTACTCTAACGGTTTTGTGAGTAGTTTTGCTACTCAGACCGTCTCAAGGAATAAACTGTCTCGAGAGAGGGATTGGAAAGGGGTCTTACCGTCTCCGAAGAGACGTGCCTGGATTGGAACCGTCTCGAGAAATAAACTGTCTCGAGAGTGGGATTGGAAAGGGGTCTTACTGTTTCCGAAAAGACGTGCCTGGATTGTGAGTGTTTCCGCCACTCTAACGGTTTTGTGAGTACTTCCGCTACTCTAACGGTTCTATGAGTATTTCCGCTACTCTAACGGTTCTGTGAGTATTTCCGCTACTCTAACGGTTTTGTGAGTAGTTTTGCTACTCAGACCGTCTCGAGGAATAAACTGTCTCGAGAGAGGGATTGGAAAGGGGTCTTACCGTCTCCGAAGAGACGTGCCTGGATTGGAACCGTCTCGAGGAATAAACTGTCTCGAGAGTGGGATTGGAAAGGGGTCTTACCGTCTCCAAAGAGACGTGCCTAGGTTTTGAGTGTTTCCGCCACTCTAACGGCGACCGTCATGACACAGGGATTTGTTGCCAATTCCCTATATCGACCTATTTGTGAGTATTTCCGTTACTCTAACGGTTTTGTGAGTAGTTTTGCTACTCAGACCGTCTCGAGGAAGAAACTGTCTCGAGAGAGGGATTTGAAAAGGAATAAGAAAGGACAATGCCCCTAAGGGCATTTTGGTCATTTTGCCTTCATTTGGGCCTGACAGGCCCGCAAAGCGATGGAAAGACGGAATTTGAGCTTATAGAATTGGTTTCGATTGGAATATGCCCACAATGACTTGAAAACAAGTCTGGACGGAGTGTAGACTGCCGAGCGGTCAAAAATGGGGTGCTTACAGTACCTACACACGCCACCACCCACGTGTGGGGGAAGGAAGGGAATGCCTTCATCTTCTTCCTCGCACGGTTGGGGTCTTTCCTCACCGATTTCCGTCGATCTGTGGCCCTCCTGGCCATGCACGTGTGGCCCAAAGAATGCTATGGACCTGGGCCACACACGCATGGTCAGTGCTCAACCTACAGTGGCCGGAGTTGGCCGTTTGGTTGGAAAAGCTCGGCTGCATGGTAGAACCCTAGGGTTCCAGACCTACAACTGAGCTTTTGGGCCTCTTCTCGTGTTTTTTTGGAAAAGTGTCCTTCATGAAAGTTGTTCGAAATGTCGAGACGAAGATGACCCAATTGGGCTCATCGGATTTGGTGGCCCGAGCCACACCTATGGTTCATTTTTCCAGTGAACACTCGTTCTAGGAGTTGGGCAGGGCATGTATAGAGGCTATGGGCCTCTCTAGGACACCCAAGGGTGTCCTTCAGAAGTTCCATGGCTGCTGCAATAGCCCCCCCAGCTCCCTTTTCACTTGCCACCCTTAAAACCACTGAAAATAGTTTCTCTCTCTCTCTCTTTGATTTTCTTTAGGTTTCGGCCATGGTTTCTCTCCTTTTCCTCTAAGTTTGTAATGAGGGAGGTAGAGGAAAGTTGGTTCTCACCTTAGAGGGTCGATGAGAAGCTTGGCCAATAATTCTCTCTCCTTGCTTTTTTTTTTTTTCCTCTCGGTTTGTTTTGGTTTATAATAGCTTTAGCTACCACCATTGTATCCGAAGTTCCTATAGAAATCAAAAGGTTTCTAGTGTTGTATGGAAGGTGCACAATGCCAAGTGTCAAGCTAAAATGATGCATGAAGAGCAAGGTGTCTTAGCACAAAATCGATGCGATAAAATTTTAAGGTCGGTTACTCGGTTGATCACTGAGGATCTATTTGGTTTCTTTGAATTGATATGTTTCAAATATATTTGAAACATATATTTGATCACGTATATATGAAACGTATATATGCAGCTTGCATGGATGTGATTATTTCAAGGTTAGTGGATTTTTTATGTCAAATTGAACCGGTGGAGTCTTAAATCGGTTTGCTCGTGGTTGCTAATGCATGGTTACTAGGCTTAAGCTGGTTTAATAGTAAAGTTTTTAGGATGGTTGACATAGGGTTTTAAATATTTTAATGAGATATATTTAATAAGCATGTGAACTGACTGAGTTTGTGTATATGACCGGTTCAACCGATGCTTGCCTATAGTAGGCCGATTTAGTTAGATTTTTGGACCGGTGTGAGTTTAGGTTGGTTCACAGGGAAGGATTTTAGACCGGTGTGTCTAATAGACCGACATTCGATTCTTCAGTCCATGGAAGAACCAGGCAACTAACTACAGACAGTTTAATAATGATACTCACCCATTGTGTTCTAGTTCGACATAAAAACGAAACGCAACAATTCTAACCTTTTTAATAGGGATGTAATGCAGTCAAGAAAATTTAGGGTGTTACAGTCTTACCTCCTTTAGGAAATTTCGTTCTCGAAATTAGGTTCAAACAAGTAAGGATAACGGGTTCTTGTAAGCACCCCATTTTTGACCACTCGGCAGTCTACGGTCCGTCCAGACATGTACTAAGTCAATATGGATGTATTCCATTCAAAATCAACTCTCTAAGTCTAATCCCGTCTATTCATCGCTTTGCGGGCTGACCAGGCCCAAATATAGGCAAAATGACCTAAATACCCCTGGGGGCATCGTTCAGTCCAATTCCAAATCAGGTGCATCTTTTCGAAGACAGTAAGTCCCCTTTCCAAATCCAAATTAGGCACGTCTTTCCGAAGATGGTAAGTCCCTTTTCAAATTCCAACAGGCACGACTTTCCGAAGATGGTAAGTTTCCTTTCCAAATCCAACAGGCACGTCTTTTCAAAGACGATAAGTCCCCTTTCCAATTCCAATTCCAATCCCTCTCTCGAGATAGTTAATTCCTCAGGATGGTAATTCTATCCAATCTGGCACATTTTTCAAAGAAAATATCTTCAGAACGGTAAGTCCCTTTAAACCTGTCGACCAGGATGAGATCCCAAGTCCACTAGATGGTAGAATGGTCTACCTTTGGGGCCTGCTAGCCCGCCAATGCAGAAATGTCTGTTTAGGCACCCCTTCTGAGAAAGTTAATTCTCAGGTGCTAAGTCCCTTTAGCAGCTTCCCGAGATTAGGCAATCTCAGGAATGATTGCGAACCGTCAGAGTAGCGAAAATACTCACAAACATCGAAAATACTCGTAAATAGGTTGATATAGGAAATTGCCAACAAACCCCTGTATCACGAGACCGCCGCCAGAGTGGCGGAAATACTCAAAACCCAGGTCAACACCGGCGTCTGCTAGCCCACTTCAGTGAAAAATAACCAAACTGCCCCTACGGCTATTTTTCTGCACGTTTCTTAAGAGCACACCTAAGTCCTCAGAACGATAAGTCCACCCTTCTTAGATCATCCCAAAGAAGATTCGGCATGATTAGGTGCCCTCCAGTCAACTTTGGGTCAATTCCGAGACTTTTCAATCAAGCTGACCATTTTGCCCCAAGGCATCCGAACGCCCCGGGACCCACACCGGCCTTGGGTATCAAACCGGTAACTTCCCAAGAATGCCTCGTACAGTATTCTCAACCTTTCTTTACCTTTCCGGATCATTCCAAGTTAGTTTTGGCAAACTCGATGCAAAATGACCGTTTTGCCCCTGGTGGGCCGGTCACCTTTTCCGACCACATCGGCTTTGGGTATCAAATTGGCAACCTTTAGGAACATTCTGAATAATGTTTCCAAATATCGAATCTTCTTCTGGGATGTTCCGAGTCCATCCCGGCAGCTTTTTGGCCCGATTGACAGTTTTGCCCCTAATGGCCCGATCAACCGTTTCGACACATCCGATCCTCATTTTTCAAGTCAAATACCTCCGGAACACTGTTCTAAGTGTTCCTGACCTTTTTTTGGCCTTCCAGGTCATTCCCGATCTCTTAACTGCTTCCCGGACTTTCCAGAGTCACTCCTAATGAAGCTAGGCTAAGAATTGCATGGTCGTCACTAGTACAGGCACCCAAATCTTCACAAGATACGTTGCTTGCCGACCTTAAAACTTTCTTAACTGGCTGGTGCCACTAGTAGTGGCACCAAGAGAAAATTTGGCCTGGCGTCACTGCAACAGACGCCAGGTCTATCCCATCTCTATAAATACAGAGCCTCCTCCAGCGTGAAAGAGGTCCGCAAACTCAGTTTGAAAACCCTAATATTCAATATACAGAGGTCGTAGCCTCCCTAAACCCTAGCTTCTCTAGGTTTTCCAAACCCTAGCCACCATACATAAACCCTAGCCTCCTATACACTCATACACACTCTTATACACTTATACATTAGCCTCAATCCTCCATTGAAGACTTGAAGTGCTGCTACTCGAAGCTCCCAAAGATTGAAGAAGAGTTCCCGATGATCAAGACTGAAGTAAAACGAAGACCGAAGAAAAGCAAGGCGCGCAAAGCTAAGCGAAATAAACAAGACATACGGTAGGTTTTCCCTTTAAGTTTCTTCACTTCCCCCTCTCTTTTCTCCCTCCTTACACACTTGGGTTTGCTTTATTTTAATCCCCCCATCTTCTTCCCCCCTTTCTTTGCATGCTTGAAACAAGGGGATTCCCGGTCCATGTGTAGGATTAGACTATTGGAGGGTCACCATGTCAGGGGCTTTCTTTTAGTTTAACCGGAGACCATGTGGGTTCGGCCCCCTTGATTATGTGGTGAAGCCTTAACCTTGTATGTTCACGACCCTAATTTGCATTGTGCATATCATTATCTTTCATTCTTCCAAAAATCGTTTTCAAAGCTTGCATTAAACTTGTTTTCAAATTTGCATCAAAATCTCCTATTTCACAACTTGTTTTCAAAATCACAATCCTAGGGTGATTCTAGCATTTCCATGGCTAGGATTGCTTTAGGAAAGTGTTACATTTAAAGTGACTGATATGGTCTATATTTTCAACTCTTTGTTGTTTTCAAAACCACTTTCTTAAACTGGTTCTAACCTTCTTATGGTTAGGATCGCTTTAGGAAAGTGAGACGTTTTTATACTTTCCAAAAAACTCTCTTTTCAAAAGTCTCTCTTTGTAAAACCCTATTTTTCAATATGCTTTCTAAAAACTCTTCTTTCCAAAATTGTTTTCTAAAAACTTCCTCGAAAAATCTATTTATCAAAACTCTTTAAAATCTATTTCCAAAAACTCTCTTTTTAAAGTTTACTTTCTAAAAACTCCTCTCTAGGATCTCCTTCCAAAAACTCACTTTCCAAAATCTCTTTTCTTAGAGTCTAAGTCAAACCCTAGAACCCACGATTAGGAAATCCTAATTTTTCTTTCCAAAAACATGGTTTTTGAACTTTCCTTAAAACTTAGGTTTCCAAAATCTCTTATTTTCTACATCAAAACTATATATTTTCAAAACCTATTTTTGACATCAAAACTATAGTCTTCCCAAATCTAGGGTTTCTAAAACTTCCCTTCCCAAATCCATGCCAAATCTAATCTCCCATTTAGGAAATTCGATCCAATCCTCCATTTTTGGAAACAAAATCAAACCTTTTCTTTTAGAAACAAAATCTAATCCCTTGTTTTAGGAAATAGGAATCTTAACTCTTCATAGTCTAAATCATTCCTAATTCAAATCCTTCCTAATCTTCTACTTTCCTAAATTTTAGGTTTCCAAAACTTGAACATAAAAATCTTTCTTAAATTTTAAAACTCAACTTCCACATCTTTCTTAATTCAACCATTTTCTAATTCTATCCATTTTAAAATCTTAACTTTCCAAATCTAAGTTTTCAAATCTTTCCTAAACTCAAACTTTTCCTAATATTAAGATCTTCTAAAACTCTAAAACTTTCAAAATCCTAAACTTTCTAAATTTCAAATCTTTCCAAATTCGAAGTTTTCCAAATTCAAAACTTTCTTATGTTAAAACTTTCTAAACCCAAAACTTTCTAAATTCTAAACTTTCATAAACTTTAAATCTTTCCAAATCTAAAACTTTCTAAACTCAAAACTTTCTTACTTTCAAAACTTCCCTATTTCAAAACATTCCAAATTCAAAACTTTCCTATTTTGAAAAATTTCCTAAGTCAAAACCTTCCTAAGATGAAACCTTCTTAATTCCAAAACATTCCTAAAGTGAAACTTTCCTAAAATGACACTTTCATAATTTGAAACTCCCTAATTCAAACCCTTTCTAATTCGAATCTTTTCTAAATCTTCCAAGTCCAATGTTTGAGTCAAATTGTTTCTAAAACTCTTCCAAATCAAGTCAAATCTTCCTTAAACGTCAAGTCTTTCCTAAATCTAGGTTTCTTAAACCTCCATCTTTCCAAAACAAATCTAAATCTTTCTTCCAAGTTCAATTTTTTCAAATCAAAATCCAACCTTCTCAATTCCAAAATTTTAAATTCCAATCTTCAATCTTCTATTCTAGGTTCAAATAAAATCTATTTTTCAGTCAAAATCCCTTTCTTCCAATCCAACCTTCTATTTTCTATCGGACTCTTGTCCGAACTACGACTAACCTGATTCCTCCAAAAGGATACGTAGGCAACCCTCATGGGTGCGGTCACAACATTTTTCAAATTTCTAATTTCACAACTTCTTTCAAATCACCAATTCTACAATCTTTTTTAAGTTTCCAATTCCAAAAATCTATTTTTCAAATCTCAATTTCCAAATTCTAAAAATTTTCAATTTCAAATCTATATTTTCAAATATGTTCTAAAATCAAATCAATTTCTTTTCAAAATCTATTTTCAAATCAAATCTTCCTCTTGCAGTTGCATATCACGCATCATGTCCTTTAAAACATTATTTTTTTTTTAAAGTGGATAGGATTGGACAGTTTGTTAGTTGAAGACTCTCATAGGTGAATCTAGGGTGAATAGACATGTAGGTACCGCATGGGCGGGGTAGGGTGATGGCTTAGTATGTCTTCCCTACACGTAACCAACCTCCGAACCTAGATCACTGTTTTCGAAAGACCAAATGGAGTTATTTTTTTAAAAATGGCTTAATATTTTCTAAAGGTTGCTAAATAACCTATTTTCTTAAAACCCCTCTCTTGAAGAGATATTTTCAAAACCGTTTTCCAAAACCCTAAGTGTAGTTTTTGGATTATGTTTAGTTTTTAGGTGACCTAACTCACCTTAATTAATTAGGTGGCGACTCCAAATTGTTTTCCAAAAGCCCTTTATTCAAACCAATTTTCAATTCAAACATAGTCGCACTCATTCTTCTAGGAGGGTGATTTCTAACGAGAGAGTACAATATTTTTCCCGCTTGTGTGTGTATTCCTCGAGTGCGAAAAATCTGGGCGCAACAGCTAGCGACTCTACTGGGGACACTTAGAGGGTTAGGCTATAGTCATGTCTTTTTACCCTTCACCTATGTAGCGTCTTCAATTAACTTGTTCGATCCTATTCACTTTAAATTTTCAAAATTGTTTTAAAAAATCATGCATTTATTCATATTATCTTGTATTAAGTTTTCCATCTACATACTAACTCTTGCATCATTGTTTTGTAGGTACACATTTTGTTTAAATTTTATTAACTGCCATGCATGAATGTGATGAACAGGATGAATGGGAGTTGTAGGGCTCTTTCCTCCGCTTTTAAAAATCACCTACCCACTACATGTGCACCTGTATTATGCATACTTGCATTATTACCCTGATATGTCATTTCTAGTTAGAAAAGGGGATTGGTATATTGGTTGTGGGCAAGATGCTGTATCAGTTTCTTCGCCTATGGCCTTTTGATGGTTCCCCTGCTCGGATCACCAACTGATCATGGCACCACCTCGGGGAGTGGGCCTAGGTTTGAAGATCTGGGGACCGAGCCTTTTAGGACACATTAGTGAACGCTTAACCTCACACTCATATAGACACCATGTATAGCTGAACCTCTGCTGGATTTAAGACACGCGCACTGTTTTCCAAAACCATGGAGGAAAGGGCGACTGCTCTTACTTTCATTTATACCTGCTTATTCCTGTTGTTATAATGACTATTTTCTTACTGTTATAATGACTGTCTAACTACTCATGCATGCACGTTTACTTTGCTCTTGCATTTTCTCTCATACTCTTTGCATATCCATGTTCATGCATTCAATATCCCATGTCAAGACAGAGTTTCAAGTAACTCAAGTCACTGTATCCACATGCATATGATCAACTCATAGAGAGTGACACCAAGGTCACTCTCCCTTACAATAAATTTACCTAAACCCAAAGGGTTCCCACGTAACCCTAAGGACTCATAGCATGCATATCAATCCATTCTATAAGAGGAGCCCCAATCCCTCTATGCGCACGGAGATAAGATTGCCAAGAAGATAAAGGGCAATCGGTCAACAAGGTCTCTTAGCGACCTCCTCGACATCAAATCTAACGAAGGTGAATCCGAAGACTCAAGAGTAGTTTAGGTTTTTCCTTTGCAAAGTTAGATAGGTGGAAGTCCAAAGGAAAATGTTCGCTTCCCCCTGTTAAAATGTATTTCAATTCTTTTGTATCTTAAACCCCAAAATTCAATGTACTTTTTTACTTTTGCGAATGAATGCATAGATGGCTGAAGGTTCCCACTTGACGGTAAGGTATCTGCATATAGGGGCAAATCCCCTATCTCCAAAAGTGGGCCAATACATCATGATTAGTTTTCCTTCTAAAGAAGGGCACCCTAGGACATGCATTGCATATAACTCTCCAAGAATCGAACTCTAACTTGCAACTGTTGTCCATATTCTTGTAGGCCAGGGAAATGACTACTAGTCCAATATCTTCCGTAATAGTGAAGGCCATGGTTCACAAGCTTCAGGAGAACATACCGTTGGAAAGCAAGAATGTTAGCATAAACACCTTACGCAGTCGACTTGCTGCAATTCCAGAAGAGACAACTTATACCCTAGAGGAGCCCGACTACCAAGACCATTCCTTCCTAACCATGCAATCTCACCAACCCGACATGAACCTAAACATAGAAACCTTACCGGACCCTTCCCATTATCACGTTATTGTTACTCCATTGTTTAAACCTGAACCTATAATCGCAGTGGCTAGACCCGAACCTCAAACCAACATCCAAGGAGTCATATGACCTAAGCCACCTTCAGTCTTGCCAAATAAGCCAATTGTGCCCACCACCCTACCCGTCCTCACCAACCCTTCACCTGTGGTAATCCCTTTGCTCATAAATCCAAGGATAATTCTTCCCATTGTAACCCAACCGCCTATACCTAGTCTTCATAGTTTCCCATGGAATTACCCACCTAAGAGGGGCACCGAAGAGCCCGTAACAAAAATAAGAGGGATGGCTCGGTCAGGGCGCCTCTACACCTCTGTTGAAGTGGAAAGAAAAAGGAAAGGGAAGGATAAAAAAGGAGAATGATCCAACCAACTGATAGATCAAGAGATGTCAAAATTCACCAAAGCTCTAGGAAAGGTTGACTACGACATCATGGAACAACTTAGAAAAGCCCCAGCCCATATTTCGATGTTGGGTGTGTTGCTAACTCCTGAGGTGCACCAGGATGCTTTGATAAAGATCCTCAAGGATGCTCATGTGCTTGAGAGTTTTACGCCATATAACCTACATAACATGGTGAGCCTCATCATGGCCCCAAACATCATTACCTTTTCTAATGACGAGATTCCTGCTGATGGAACAGGCCATACCCGGGCTTTGCATATCGCTATAAGAACAAGAGGAAAAATGGTAGCCAAAGTATTGATAGATAATGGGTTGGCTTTGAATGTGTGCCCGTATTCTACCCTAAAAAGGCTGAGAATGGACCAGACTTACTTGAAAAATAGTGGTATGATCATTCGTGCCTTTGACGATTCTCGGAGGGAAGCTATAGGGGAAATTAAAATGCCTGTTGAGAAAGGACCAGTAACCTTCACAATTAAGTTTTAGGTCTTGCACATTCCGGCTATCTACAATTTGCTGTTAGGAAGGCCCTAGATTCATTCGGCGGGTGCAGTTCCTTCTAGCCTTCATCAAAAAGTCAAGTTCGTTGTGGGCTCCAAGCTAATCTCTATTTTTGCTGAAAAAGAGTTTGTTGTATACAAAGCTGATATCATTGCATCTGACATTGAACTGCCCTCTTGCTTTCATTCGTTCGAATATATCACTGTTGTGCAAAAAGAAGATCAATTGGAGCCGAAATATTCCCGGAACTCTCAGATGATAGTGCGGTACTTTAAAGCAAATGGTTTTCATCCGGGCAAAGGCTTAGGGAGATGTTTATAAGGAAGGCCTGAGTCTTAGAAATACCATTGGCTGAACCCACCTTTGGGTTGGGGTATGAACCCACGAGAAAGGAGAAAATAAAAGCAGCGCGAAAGAAGAGGGCTGATAGGAAAGCTGTCATAGAACTCTCGGATCAATTCAAGCAATTGGACATGGGAAAAGGAATGTCTGCATTAAATAAGAAGAAGAGAAAAGTCCAAGAAGAAGCACCCGTCATGACGGCCGACACTGGAATAACTTATGATAAATCCATTCGAGCAATGCTGCCAGGCAAAAATTTGTATAATTGGGCAAGCAAAGACATCATCCGTGCTCGCAAGTTTCGTTATAAAGCTCACTAGAGTGAGATCCCGGAGTAGCTGATTTGCCATAAATAAACTTTATATTTTTTTAAATTACTTATCTTAGCATTTAAATCAAGTTATTAATGAAAAAAATACTCCTTTCTTGTTTGGTTCATTGCACACTATTTTCCATGCCAGGGACCCTTGCATCCGATGTCTTACTCAGCTAATCCAGAGAATGCCAATCCTAATAAATGATGACTTAAACACCGAGTTTGATTACCAACAATTGGGAATTACAGAAGACGTAAATTATTCAGAGGAGGTGCCAGAGGAAATTTGGGGGCAAATAGAAAGACTTGAGAATCGTAATACCCCAAACATTGAGGAAATGGAAGCCATTAATTTGGAGAATGAAGGGGATCCAAAAGAGCTTAGAATCGGTACAGGCCTAGATCAATGGCAGCGCAGAGAATTACTGAAACTATTGCGTGCATACTTGGATGTTTTTGCGTGGTCCTATCAAGACATGCCCAGGCTGGATGAATCCATTGTTGAACATAGATTACGCTTAGACCCGCAGATGAAACCCTTTAAGTAGAAGTTAAGAAGATTGAAGCCCGAATGGAGCTTAAAGATCAAGGAAGAAGTGATTAAACAACTCCAGGTAGGATTCCTGCAAGTAGCAGAGTATCCCCAATGGCTGGCTAATATTATCCCGGTACCCAAGAAAGATGGCAAGGTGCATATGAGTATGGACTTTTGGGACCTCAACAGGGTTAGTCCAAAGGACGATTTTCCTCTCCCACACATAGACTTGCTTGTTGACAACACGGCCTGTCATGAAATGTTTTCCTTCATGGATAGTTTTTTGAGATATAACCAAATCAAGTTGGCTAAAGAGGATCGGGAGAAGATTGCTTTCATTACCCCCTGAGGAGTATACTGTTATAAAGTCATGCCATTTGGACTTCGCAATGCATGGGCAACTTACTGAAAAGCCATGGTAACCTTATTCCATGACATGATGCATCAGGAAGTAGAAATTTATGTGGATGACATGATCGTCAAGTCCAAACAGCGAGAGACCACCTGTTCAACCTGCGAAAGGTGTTTGACCATCTCCGTAAGTATCAGCTTAAGCTAAATCCTGCCAAATGCACATTTGGAGTATCTTCAGGGAAGCTACTGGGGTTTATAGTCAACAAAAAAGGGATAGAGGTTGATCCTGCCAAAGTTAAGTCCATCGTCGAAATGCCGGCACCAAAAGGGGAAAAGGAGGTTCGATCTTTTCTAGGAAAATTAAATTTTATTAGCAGATTCATCGCCCAAATGACCCACTTGTGCAAACCTATTTTCAAGCTCCTTAAGAAAGACATTCCAAAAGAGTGGGATGATAACTGTCAAATAGTTTTTGAGAAAATCAAAGAATATCTACGGAATTCACCTGTCCTAGTGGCACTAACCCTGGGACGTCCTTTGTTGATGTACATGTCAATGTTAGATACTTCCATGGGAAGTGTTTTGGGACAACATGATGAAACGGGAAGAAAAGAGCAAGCCATTTACTACCTCAGTAAGAAATTCCTGCCGTATGAAACAAAGTATTCAGATCTCGAGAAAACCTATTGCGCATTAGCCTGGGCAGCTCATCGGCTTCGACACTACATGCTCTATCATACCACTTTCCGCATCTCTCAAATGGATCCCCTCAAGTATATATTCAAGAAACCAACCCTGTCCAGTAGAATTGCCCGATGGCACATGATCCTGTCAGAATTCGACATCGTGTTCACTACCCGTAAAGCAGTCAAGGGGTAGGTGATAGCTGATTATCTGGATAAGAACCCTATTGATGATTATCAATCCATGGAACCCCAATTTCCTAATGAAAATATACTATGCGTTGATGACGCATCTGAAGAGCAAGCAGAAGCCGGGTGGAAGATGTATTGCGACGGGGCTGCTAACAAAATGGGAGCTGGCATTGGGGCAGTAGTAGTGTCAAGAGTAGGCAGTCACTATCCTATTGTGGTTAAGCTACAACTTGAACTATGCATCAATAACATCGCCGAATATGAGGCTTGCATCCTGGGATTAAGATTGACATTAGAAATGAAGATTGATGAATTGGTTGTTTTCGGTGATTCAGATCTGGTTATTTAGCAATCTAAGGACGTATACCAAACTCGAGATGCCAAACTTTCCCCGTATCATCAACAGGTCAGAGATTTATGTCAGCTATTCAAAAGCGTGGACTTTCATCACGTACCTCGAGCAGAGAACAGTTTTGCCGATGCCTTAGCTACGTTAGCTGCAACAATCAAGGTCAATAGGGGCACTGAAATACCCCCTCTATAGATCTTTACCAGGGATATCCCTTTCTATTGCCTACACACAACTGTTGAACCCAACGAGAAACCATGGATTTATGGCATCCAGAGGTACATCCAAGCCAATAGTGTTTTAAAACCCGAACCGGCGCGGCCGGTTGGACCAGTTGAACCATGACCCAGTTAAAAAAGCGGTCTGATTAATCTTTAAAACCCATTTTGGTCAAAACCCGGTCAAACCTGGTCAAAATCATGGTTAAACAGTGACCCGGTCAATTAAACCGGTATTAAACCGTCCGGTTCACTATTTTAAGGCAAAATTTTATGTTTTAAATATAAAAAAATAGTGTAAAAAATAAGATATTATTTATTAATATTAATGAATTAATTAATGACATAATTATGACGTCACGGGTCAATAACGATTGACCCGACGGTTGAACCAGTGACCCGTGACCCGGTAACTTTTTCGATTCACTCAACGGTCCGGTTTTTAAAACATTGCAAGCCAAGACAATCCCCTATGCAGCATCATAACGAGATAGGAAGACCATTTGTTGTTTGGCGGGACATTATTTCATGGCTGGAAATGAGCTTTTCAGGAGATCATGGTTCGGACCTCTAAGATGCGTCAATGCCATCGAAGCCAAAGTTATCATGGAGGAAGTGCACGAAGGAGTTTACAGTCCCCACATGAATGGCCACATGCTTGCAAAGAAGATTCTCCGGACAGGGTGTTACTGGTCAACAATGGAGTCAAATTGTATTAGATATGTTCTTCAGTGTCACAAGTGCTAGATACATGGGGATAAGATTAAAGTACTACCGACTGAGCTCCATTCCATGTCAGCCCCGTGGCCTTTTTCTATGTAGGGGATAGATATGATTGGTCCTATCACTCCTAAAGCTTCCAACGGCCACCGCTTCATCCTTGTCGCCATTGATTATTTCACTAAATGGGTGGAAGCCGTTTCCTATGTTCATGCCACCAAGAGGGTCATGGAAAGGTTCATAAAAAATCATATCATTTGCCGGTATGGGATTCCCAAGTCACTCATTACTGACAATGCTTCCAATCTGAACAACGAGTTGATGTCAAAGTTATGCCAAACATTTCTCATTAAGCACTGGAATTCGGTCACCTACCGGCCTCAGATGAATGGAGCAGTGGAAGCAGCCAACAAGAACATTAAGAGAATACTCCAAAAGATGATTGACAACTACAGAGATTGGCATGAGAAACTTCCTTTTGCACTAATGCCTTACCGAACTACTATGAGGGTCTCCACTAGAAGCACCCCCTTCGAGCTGGTCTACGACACCGAGGCAGTCATCCCCATCGAGATTGAGATTCCTTCCTTAAGGATCTTAACAAAAACCAAACTGGATGAAGCAGAATGGATCAAAGACCGGTATGCCCAACTCTGCCTGCTAGATGAGAAGCGGCTAGCTGCGGTTTATCACGTTCAATGCTACAGAAGGCGAATGGCCAGGGCGTTTGATAGGAAGGTACGGCCTCGATCATTCCAACCGGGAGATTTGGTGCTCAAGAAGGTGTTCCCCCATCAGGAGGCAAGGCAGGGGAAATTTGCTCCAAACTATGAAGGGGTATTCGTGGTAAAAAAAAGGTCCTGTCTAGAGGAGCTCTCATGTTGGAGGAAATGGATGGCCAAGAATTCCCTAGTCCGTTGAATTCAGATGCTACCAAACACTACTACATATGATTCCGAAATTTAGACCTTTGGTTTCTGTGTAGAAGCAATAAAATTCACTCTCCTCATTCTCCACTAATCAATAGGGTAGTGTTTCAGTGGTAAAGCTCTATGGACTAAATAATCTAATTCCAAGATGACGAGAGGCCCTCGTTTCATTTCCTATGCAATTAAAATTTATATATATAACCTTTGTCAAACCCTTAGAGCCGGTTACTTTCCTTCAGGAACGTTCCCCAACAAAGTGATCATGCTAGGTCAAAGTAAAAGCATTGGACATATGCGTAAAAAAAAAAAAAAATTCCCTGAAGTATTACCTTAAGTTCGCACAAACATTGTTATTAACGTCGTTAGTTCAAAAAAAAAAAAAAAGTGATGAGATACCTGAAGAAAGATGGGAATACGCAGAAAAAGTGCTATTAGCCCAAAAATTATTGACAGTGATCACTAGTGGAATGGTAGGTTTGAGCCTTTTCCTTTTCTTTCAAAAGTAAAAAACCCACACCATAAACCCTAAAAGTCCTCTCAGATTAGAGTTAAATTGATTAGTCCAAATGAGCTTACTAAAATACGTTATTGGCTGGGGGATGATGTAAGTAGTGTTTAGGAGCTTCTCAACAGAAACTAAAGACCAAACTGAGGAAAGAGAGAGAAAGAAGAGAGAAAAATTAAGCGCGTTCCCGAGGATTCGCTGGTAACCC
Source organism: Euryodendron excelsum (assembly GCA_033060915.1). Lineage (NCBI taxonomy): Eukaryota > Viridiplantae > Streptophyta > Magnoliopsida > Ericales > Pentaphylacaceae > Euryodendron > Euryodendron excelsum. The sequence continues at coordinate 6,727,157 of CM065396.1, forward strand.
GAAAAGGCGCTGTAGGTAAAAGATTAGGGATTTGGTAAGATACAAAACTGTCAACCCTGGTGAAAACTTGCAAAGATGCCTTGGTGCAAAAATGACAGAGCTGGGACTAGTGAAAACCCTTATGGGCACTAGTAGTAAAAATAGCGAAAAAAAAGGGAGCAGAGAAGAGATCTAGATGTAAGAAATAACCCAAGCTACAGCATTCCCCAAAAGTTATATATATGGAAGCAACAGTGTGAAAGTCAGAAGGCGTCTCGAAAGACATTCTCCAGCTTAGCCCAGTTAAGGTTAAAGGAAGCAGGGGTTCCTTTCGCGGGGCCATCAGTTAGTCAAAGTGTCAAACAAAAGGGAGTTATTTTTCATTGAGCTGCGACTTTCATTCAACTTTCCTCAAGTTTGTTGCTATACTAACCATGCAGGAAAGTCATATCAAAAGTACGCGAGGCTATGAGTGCATAAGACAAAAAGGGGTACAATACTAAACAAAGTATGTTTTTCTACAAATGCAGGAATCAATAAATCTAAAAGCGAGGGTCAAAAATGTATCTCTCCACATCATCATTAGAGGAGGAATTAGCTATGCAGGAATCTACTGGCTCGCCAACCCCGGGAGGAACACCCAAAGAAGTACCCACTATTGATGACCCAGGCTGGCCCTGCTCGTAGTCTGCACATCTAGCTAGAAGCATGTCCCTCTCTCGGGTAAGGGACTCCACAGTCTTCTGCAAGGACCAACTGTCCATCACATCAGTCTCTAGGGAAGTGGAGCTAGCTAGAACGCTTCGTAGTCACCTGCGTCCCTTCGCAGCACTCAAAGGTGGGTCATCATGTGTCGATCTGGCTATGGCTAACTGCATCTCCAGCAAAGCTACCTCAGCGTCTCTCATCCTCAACCGGTCATGCAATATCTGTAATAGTTGATGGTTCTCCCGCCTGTGATGACGCCCCTAAACAATCATTGTTGTCAAGAAGTCGGTATACCCTACGGAAGGTAAAGGAGTCTCGATGAGAAGATCCCCAAGTCTACTGGGACCCAGCACGTAGCGTCGAAGCCAATAGTGATAGGCCTCAGTCGCAAGGGGCAGGATAGAGAATGGACCGTCATCGCCAACATGAGGAAGCAAAGATCTACATGTATCCATAACTCTCTCCACCAATGCTCCCAGGATCGACGCCTCAAAGACAAGAGTAAACTCAGCTGCAGATGCCGAATAAGGGATATCTTAACTCTTACCAAGCTGTCACATAATCCGAATCCCGAAGAAAGGGCCAATGCCTCGCAGGCCTGCTAGGGGCACGAAGGCCCTTCCGGAAGGCCAAACTCTCAAGCAATACTTACCAACCAGTCCTAAATACCACCTGACCGTGCCTGACCTCATGCTCTAGAGGTAGTCAGCCCATAATGCAACGGTCTGTGGAAATCTCCCCTCATCTGCCATGACACCCTGAGATCTCGCCAGGGAATGTATATGGTCAAGCTCGGGATACCATGTATGCTGGAATAAAGGAGTAACAAACAAGTGCCCAATCACCCAGAGCTGGAAGAGAGTAGTGCATCCTCGAAAATGAGCGTCAACGGTCTGCTGGAATCTCGTAAGACTCATAAAGGTCTCCCTTACAATCATGGGAGTATAGGAATGCCCCTTACGGATCAGGGCCAGCAGTGCACACAGTCGACAGTCCACTAAATCATCTCCTCGTGGGAACACCAAGTAGTTTAGCAAAAGTAAGGCCAAAGCAACCATATGAGAAACAGCCCAATCCTGGGAAGTGTGCCAATCACCTGAATGGACTCGTATACCAGTGGGAAACTCAAAGCCAGAAAAGAGGAACTCTGTTGGGACGTAAGGAAATTGGGGCAATGAAGAAGATGAAAGAACTGTGCGTCTAAGTCTAAGCTGGGACGAGTCCACTGTAATACAGCCATTCGGAAAGAGGGGTCCCACAATATCGGCAGAAACATCTCAAAAACCAAGAAGAAACCCATACTCGTGAGGGGTAGGGGTAAGCTCGCACTCCCCAAAGCGAAAAAAAAGATAAGTCAGGCTACCAGAAGGGAATCACTGCCTCCATGAGCCCGGGAATAAGCCGCACGGATAGAAGTGAAGCCATTCGACCAAAGGATCGGCGAAAGATATCCTACTCATTCGAAGGGTAACTGCCGTGCCAAGCTCTCAATCGACTCAAAATCGTGTCTGCCATCCTAAAAAGGTAAGCCAAGGTAAGAGGTGTCAATGTACCGCACATGCAGATAAATAATAACATAATAAAGTAAAATAAGACAAACAGCTAACACAAAATAAATAAAAGATTTCAAATGATAAGTCAAAACAAATTTCCTACATACAGCTTTTGATTTTCTAGCTTCAAATCAAATCTCAAGGGTTTTCTATCTTTTCCTTCAAAAAGATTTTATTTCTAAAATCTTTTCTAACTCTTTCCCTAATTTTTAAAAATTTCTGTAGAGTCTCGTATAAAAATGGTCCCTACAACACCCATGACATCAACACAAAACACAAAACGTGCACTTCACAACGTTAGAATCACATAACATTAGCACCAGTGCACACTCTTCAATTTTTCGACATTTTCAAAACATATGTTTTATTTTTTTTTTTCAAATAAATCAATGGTTTTCCAAGTTGTCCTAAAATTTCTCAAAATCACCTCAAATGTTTCCTAAAATATTCCCATATTTTTCCAAATTTCAAACTCTAAAAATTTCATCAATCTCTCAAGTTTTCTTAATTTTCCTAATTTTCTAAATATTTTTTTATTTTTCAAAAAATAAAAAATTCATCAAGTTTTCAAAAAATCGTGAAACTTCACATGGTTGTTAAACACATTTTTCTAGGGCACATTACATAAAAATCTAGCCAGAAAACCTAATGCCCAAGCCTGTAGGAACAAACCCCCAATTCTTGCAGAAAACCCTCTTCACATAATCACATAAAATCACTCAAATTCAATCAAACAAGTACCAAAATGCAAATATAACATCACCATAATGTTTAAAACATATCAAAACATCAATTTTTACTATTCACATGGTTCAAACGAAATTCTACACATCAAAATCAATAAAAATTTGAAAACTCACTCTTTTGGAGTTCTCTGGCCAAATCTTCTCTTCCAACGACTTTTCCGTCGAAGTGGTCTCCTTCCGGCAATCACCCGTGGTCTCCAAGAAGTGCTCCTTCAATGTGCAAGTCAGTTTCCTCGCAATGTCTCTTGGATTTGCGAAAATCTTTCAAATTCTCGCATGTGTTCGAACAAGAAAATTTTCTAGTTTTGTTCCTAAGCCTGGCGCCACTAGCAGAGGCGCTAAGCCTCTTCTACCAAAGGCGCCACTCCTAGTGGCGCCAGTTTCCAAATTCTGGGCAACTTTGCCCTTTTCCCTGCCAAACTCATTTTCGAAAGCCTTTTAAGCCCAATATCCGTTTTCGAACCTCCGTTGGTGAAAAATTTCCAAAGTCCATCCCTCCGACCGCCTCACAGTCAACATGGGACTCTTACTTTATCATTTTCCGTCTTTGACAAGCAGAGACAAAAAAAGAGGGGCAGCTGTAAGCACTCCATTTTTTACCGCTCGGCAGTCTACGGTCCGTCCAGACTTGTACTCAAGTCAATATGGACGTATTCCAATCGAAATCAACTCTTTAAGTCTAATCCCGTCTATTCATCACTTCACGGGCCCACTAGGCCCAAATAGAGGCAAAATGACCAAAATGCCCCTAGGGGCATCGTTCGGTCCAATTCTAAATCAGGCGCGTCTTTTCGAAGACGGTAAGTCCCCTTTCCAAATCCAAATCAGGCACGTTTTTCCGAAGACGATAAGTCCCCTTTCCAATTCTAATAGGCACGTCTTTCTGAAGACGGTAAGTCCCCTTTTCAATTCCAACAAGCACGTCTTTCCGAAGACTATAAGTCCCCTTTCCAAATCCAACAGCCATGTCTTTCCGAAGACGGTAAGTCTCCTTTCGAATTCCAATTCTAATCCCTCTCTAGAGACAGTTGATTCCTTGAGACTGTAATTCTATCCAATCTGATACGTTTTTCGAATAAAATATCTTTGGAATGGTAAGTCCCTTTAAACTTGTCAACCGGGACGAGACCCCAAGTCCCCTGGATGGTAGAACGGTCCACCTTTGGCGCTTGCTAGCCCGCCAATGAAGAAATGTCCGTTTAGGCACACCTTCCAAGAAAGTTGGTTCTTAGGCGCTAAGTCCCTTTAGCAGCTTCCCAAGATCAGGCAGTCTCAGGAATGATTGCGAACCATCAGACTAGCGGAAATACTCACAAACATCGCAAACCGTTAGAGTAGTGGAAATGTTCGTAAATAGGTCGATATAGGGAATTGCCAACAAACCCCTGTATCATGAGACCGCCGTCAGAGTGGTGGAAAAATTGAAAACCCAAGTCAACATCGGTGCCTACTAGCCCACTTCGGTGAAAAATGACCAAACTGCCCCTAGGGCCATTTTTCGGCACGTTTCTTGAGAGCACACTTAAGTCCTCAAAACGATAAGTCCACCCTTCCTATATCGTCCTAGAGATGATCCGGCATGATTAGGTGCCCTCCAGTCAATTTCGGGTTAATTCCGAGACTTTTCGATCAAGATGACCATTTTGCCCCTAAGCATCCGAACGTCCCGGGACCCACACCGGCCCTAGGTATCAAATTGGTAACTTCCCGAGAATGCCTCCTACAATATACTCAACCTTTCTTTACCTTTACGAATTATTTCGAGTCAGTTATGGCAAACCCGGTGCAACATGACCGTTTTGCCCCTGGTGGGTTGGTCACCTTTTTTGACCACACCGGCTTTAGGTATCAAATTGGAAACCTTTGGGAACATTTTGAATAACGTTTCCAAATCTTGAATCTTCTTCCGGGACATTCCGAGTCCATCTCGGTAGCTTTTCGGCTCGATTGACCGTTTTGCCCCTAATGGCCCGATCAACCCTTTCGACACATCCTATCCTCAATTTTCAAGTCAAATATCTCTGGGACACTGTTCTAAGTGTTCCTAGCCTTTTTCCAGCCTTCCGTCATTCCTGGTCGCTTAACTCCTTCCCGGACGTTTCGGAGTCACTCCTAGTGAAGCCAGGCTAAGAATTGCATGGTAGTCACTAGTACAGGCGCCCAAATCTTCCCAAGATACGTTGTTTGCCGACCTTAAAACTTTTCTAACTAGCTGACGCCACTAGTAGTGGCGCTAAGCCAAGAAATGGCCTGGCACCACTCCTAGTGGTGCCAAGAGGAAATTTGGCCTGTCGCCACTGCAACAGGTGCCAGGTCTATCCCATCTCTATAAATACAGAGCCTCCTCCAACATGAAAGAGGTCCGCAAACTCAGTCTTAAAACCCTAATATTCGATATACAGAACTCGTAGCCTCCCTAAACCCTAGCTTCTCTAGGTTTTCCAAACCCTAGCCACCATACACAAACCCTAGCCTCCTATACACTCATACACACTCTTATACACTTATAAATTAGCCTCAATCCTCCATTGAAAACTTGAAGTGCTGCAACTCGAAGCTCCCGAAGATTGAAGAAGAGTTCCTAATGATCAAGACTGAGGTGAAGCGAAGACCGAAGAAAAGTAAGGCGCGCAGAGCCAAGCGAAATAAACAAGATGTACGGTAGGTTTTCTCTTTAAGTTTCTACACTTTCCCCTCTCTCTTCTCCCTCCTAACTCAAATGAGTTTTCTCTATTTTAATCCCCTATCTTCTTCCCCCCTTTCTTTGCATGCTTGAAATAAGGAGATTCCCAGTCCATGTGTAGGATTAGACTACTGGAGGGTCACCGTGTCGGGGGCTTTCTTTTAGTCTAACCGGAGACCACGTGGGTTCGGCCCTCTTGATTATATGGTAAAGCCTTAACCTTGTATGTTCATGATCCCAATTTGCATTGTGCATATCATTATCTTGCATTCTTTCAAAAATTGTTTTCAAACTCGTTTTTAAAGCTTGCATTAAACTTGTTTTCAAAATTGCATCAAATCTCTTTTTTCAAAACTTGTTTTCAAAATCACAATCCTATGGTGATTCTAGCATTTCCATGGCTAGGATTGCTTTAGGAAAGTGTTACATTTAAAGTGACCGATATGGTCTATATTTCCAACTCCTCGTTGTTTTCAAAACCACTTTCTTAAAGTGGTTCTAACCTTCTTATGGTTAGGATCGCTTTAGGAAAGTGAGACGTTTTTATACTTTCCAAAAAACTCTCTTTTCAAAAGTCTTTCTTTCTAAAACCCTCTTTCTCAATATGCTTTCCAAAAACTCTTCTTTCCAAAATTGTTTTCTAAAAACTTCCTCGAAAAATCTATTTTTCAAAACTTCTTTTTAAAATCTATTTTCAAAAACTCTCTTTTTAAAGTTCACTTTTTAAAAACTCCTCTCTAGGATCTCCTTCCAAAAACTCACTTTCCAAAATCTCTTTCCTTCCTTGGAGCCCAAGTCAAACCCTAGAATCCACGATTAGGAAACCCTAATTTTTCTTTCCGAAAATATGGTTTTTGAACTTGCCTTAAAACCTAGGCTTCCCAAACCTCTTATTTTCTACATCAAAACTATATATTTCCAAAATCTATTTTCTACGTCAAAACTATAGTCTTCCAAAATCTAGGGTTTCTAAAACTTCCCTTTCCAAATCCATGCCAAATCCAATCTTCCCTTTAGGTCACCAAATCCAATCTCCCGTTTAGGAAACTAGATCCAATCCTCTATTTTTGGAAACAAAGTCAAACCTTTTCTTTTAGAAACAAAATCTAATCCCTTGTTTTAGGAAATAGGAATCTTAACTCTTCCTAGTCTAAATCTTTCCTAATTCAAATCCTTCCTAATCTTCTACTTTCCTAAATCTTAAGTTTCCAAAATTTGAACATAAAAATATTTCCTAAATTTTAAAACTCAACTTCCACATCTTTCCTAATTCAACCATTTCCTAATTCTATCCATTTTCAAATCTTAACTTTTCAAATCTAAGTTTTCAAATCTTTCCTAAACTCAAACATTTCCTAATCTTAAGATCTTATAAAAATCAAAAACTTTCTAAATCATAAACTTTCTAAATTTCAAATCATTCCATAATTCGAAGTTTTCCAAATTTAAAACTTTCTTAGGTTAAAACTTTCAAAACCTAAAACTTTCTAAATTCTAAACTTTCCTAAACTTCAAATCTTTCCAAATCTAAAACTTTCTAAACTCAAAACTTTTTTACTTTCAAAACTTCCCTATTTCAAAACATTCCAAATTCAAAACTTTCATATTTCGAAAACTTTCCTAAGTCAAAACCTTCCTAAAGATGAAACCTTCCTAATTCCAAAACTTTCCTAAAGTGAAACTTTCCTAAAATGACACTTTCATAATTTGAAACTTCCCTAATTCAAACCCTTTCTAATTCGAATCTTTTCTAAATCTTCCAAGTCCAACGTTTGAGTCAAATCTTCCTTAAACGTCAAGTCTTTCCTAAGTCTAGGTTTCTTAAACCTCCATCTTTCCAAAATAAGTCTAAATCTTTCTTCCAAGTTCAACTTTTCCAAATCAAAATCCAACCTTCTCAATTCCAAAATTCTAAATTCCAATCTTCAATCTTATATTCTAGGTTCAAATAAAATCTATTTTTCAATCAAAATCTCTTTCTTCCAATCCAACCTTCTATTTTTTATCGGATTCTTGTCCGAACTACGACTGACCTGATTCCTCCAAAAGGATACGTAGGCAACCCTCATGGGTGCGGTCACAACAGTTTTCAAATTTCTAATTCCACTACTTCTTTCAAATCACCAATTCTACAATCTTCTTCAAGTTTCCAATTCTATGTTCTATTTCCAACTTCCAATTCCAAAAATCTATTTTTCAAATCTCAATTTCCAAATTCTAAAACTTTTCAATTTCAAATCTATCTTTTCAAATATGTTCTAAAATCAAATCAATTTCTTTTCAAAATCTATTTTCAAATCAAATCTTCCTCTTGCATTTGCATATCACGCATCATGTCTTTTAAAACATTATTTTTTATAAAGTGGATAGGATTGGATAGTTTGTTAGTTGAAGACTCTCATAGGTGAATCTAGGGTGAATAGACATGTAGGTGCCGCATGGGTGGGGTAGGGTGATGGCTTAGTGTGTCTTCCCTATACGTAACCAACCTCCGAACCTAGATCACTGTTTTCGAAAGACCAAAAGGAGTTATTTTTCTAAAAGGACTTAATATTTTCTAAAGGTTGCTAAATAACCTATTTTCTTAAAAACCCTCTCTTGAGGAGATATTTTCAAACCGTTTTCGAAAACCCTAAGTGTAGTTTTCGGATTATGTTTAGTTTTTAGATGACCTAACTCACCTTAATTAATTAGGTGGCGACTCCAAATTGTTTTCCAAAAGCCCTTTATTCAAACCAATTTTCAATTCAAACATAGTCGCACTCATTCTTCTAGGAGGGTGACTTCTAATGAGAGAGTACAGTATTTTTCCCGCTTGTGTGTGTATTCCTCGAGTGCGAAAATCTGGGCGCGACAGTTCTCATATCTGACTTTGCTTCCCACGTGGCTTCTTCTGTTTCATGATGTTGCCAAATTACCTTAACTTGAGAAATTTTTTTGTTCTGCAAAACTTTTATCTGATGATCCACTATCGTGATGGGCCCTTCGTCATAGAAGTGATCGGGCTGTATGTCAATGGTTTCCCAATGAAGTACATGCGTAGGATCAGGGTGATATTGCCTCAACATAGACACATGAAATACGTTGTGTATCTGATCTAATTCTAGGGGTAATTCCAATTGATATGCCACTTGCCCAATTCTTTCTAAGATATAGAAAGGTCTAATAAATCGTGGTGCTAGTTTTCCTTTTTTGCCAAATCTCATCACACTTTTATGTGGAATTACCTTTAGAAATACCCATTCACCAACCTTCTAAGGATCACTTACGCCGATCTGCATAACTCTTTTGTTGGCTTTGAGTAGTCTTGAGCTGTTGCTATATTGTTTTTACTTTCTCTGTGGTCTCTTGAATGATTTCTGGTCCATACAGGAATTTGTCCCCCAATTCTAACCAACAGCTAGATGCTCGACAAGGTCGTCCATATAGTGCTTCATATGGGGCCATTTCTATGCTAGCTTGATAACTGTTGTTATAGGCAAACTCTGCCAGTGGTAGATAATCACTCCAGGTTCCTTGGAAGTCCAAGACACAAGCGCGAAGCATGTTTTCTAAGATTTGATTGGTTCTCTCAGATTGGCCATCCGTCCGTGGATGATATGCCGTACTCACGTGTATTTGTGTTCCTAAAGCTTTCTGTAAACTTTGCCAAAATCGAGAGGCAAACCTGGGATCTCGATCTGACACGATAATTTTGGGCACTCCATGCAATTGAAGTATTTCTTTCACATATAATTGACTCAAAGTACTTAAATTGTCAGTTGCTTTTATTGGTAACAAATGTGCAGCTTTTGTCAGTGGGTCCATAATGACCAAAATCGTATCATAACCTTGTTGAGTCCTTGGTAGTCCTGTTATAAAATTCATGGTGATTTATTCCCACTTCCATTCTGCAATTGGCAATGGTTGCAATAAGCCATCCAAGCATTGGTGTTCTGCTTTTACCTGCTGACAAGTAAGACAACGTGCCATAAATTGTGCAACATCTTTTTTCATCGCTTTCCAATAATATTGTCGCTTAAGATCTTGATACATCTCGGTGTTTTCCTAGATGAATGGTAAATTTAGATTGGTGTGCTTTTGATAGTATTTTTTGTTTCAACTCATCTTTGTTTACTACAAAATACATTCCTTTATATCGAAGGTCACCCTTCTCATCAATAGTCCATTCTGGGTCGTTCTCTCTCTTTTCTACTTTTTCCTTTATTTCCTGTGCTTCCAGGCTTCCTTGTTGAGCTTGTTTAACTTCTTCTAGTGTTTGGGATCTGATTTGGAGGCCATATAGTATTTATTCTCTGTTTCCAAATTCTTCATAGGATTCTAACACTTGAATAATGTTCCATTTATCTAACACAAGACTACTCATATTTTCCTGATTTTTCCTACTTAACGCATCTGCTAAAACATTAGCCTTACTGGGTGATATTGTCAGGTGAAGTCATAATCTTCCATATATTCCACCCATCTTCTTTACCTTAAATTTAAATATTTTTGAGTGGTAATATACTTAAGACTCTTGTGATTAGTGAATAACTCGAACCTTTCACTATACAGATAACATCTCCAAAGTTTGAGAGCAAAGATTACTGCAGGCATTTCTAAATCATGAGTAGGATAATTTTCTTGATGCCTTTTGAGTTGTCTTGACCCACAGGCTACAACCTTACCTTCTTGCATTAAAACACATCCCAAACCTTGACAAGAGGCATCCGCATTTATCACATATGGTTTCCCACTACTTGGAAGAGTTAGAATGGGGGTTGTAGTCAATTTGTATTTTAATTGTTGAAATGCTTCTTCACACTTGTCTATCCATATGAATCTCACTCCCTTTCTGGTTAGTTGTATAAGAGGGCCTACTATCTTAGAGAGTCCTTCCACAAATCTTCGGTAATACCCTGCTAATCCTAGAAAGCTTCAAATTTCAGTGACAATAGAAGGTTTCTTCCAATCCATTACTGCTTCTATTTTTGTAGGGTCTACTGATATTCCTTCTTTAAACACTACATGCCCTAAGAATTTCACTTCTTTCATCCAAAAGTCACATTTGCTTTGCTTGGCGTAAAGCTGATGTTTCCTTAAGATCTGTAGAGTTATCCTTAAATGTTCCCTATGGGTTTGCTCGTCTGGAGAACATATAAGGATGTCATCAATAAAGACAATTACAAAACAGTCTAACTGATCTCGAAATACTCTTCATCATGTCCATGAAGGCAGCAAGTGCATTAGTTAACCCAAAGGGCATCACCACAGATTCAAAATGTCCGAATCGGGTTCTAAAGGTGGTTTTGGAAATGTCAGACTCTCTTATTCTCAACTGATGATATCCTGACGTCAAATCAATATTTGAAAAATACGTTGCACCTCTGAGCTGATCGAATAAATCATTAATTCTCGGAAGGGGGTATCTATTCTTAATGGTCACCTTGTTTAACTGCCGATAATCCACACATAATCGGAGAGTTCCATCTTTCTTTTTCACAAATAACACCGATGCTCCCCATGGTGAAGTGCTAGGGCGGATATACCCTTTCTCTAATAATTCGTCCAATTGTATTTTTAATTCCTTGAGTTCTGCCGGTGCCATCCTATAGGGTGCAATGGATATGGGAGCTATTCTAGGGTGTAATTCAATTACAAATTCTATTTCTTGGTTTGGAGGTAATCCAGGTAAGTCTTCTAGGAATACATCTCGGAACTCATCTACTACTGGTATCCATTTTATTTCGAGTTGAGTTTCATTGTCTTCCTTTAACATACTAAGGAAATAATAACATCTTTCTGTCAACTTTTGTTGTTCACGGAGAGTTACCCTAGGTTGTACCATGGTTATATCTTTTTCCTCAGGAAAACGCACCTCATCTTTATTTGGGTGCCGTAAAATTAAAGTCTTTTGGCTACAATACAGGATTGCTTTGTTTTTTCTTAGCTAGTCCATTCCTAATATTAAATCAAATCGTTCCATATCTAATTGAATTAAATCCATTGTAAATTCATAAGTGCCTACCCACAAAATACTGGACGGACATCCCACATGTACCATTACTATCCTACTGGTAGGAGTTTGGATACGTAATAGTGTGGTTAATGGTGTGGTAACTAAGTTTAGATGATCTACGCATTTTGTAGAAATAAGCGAATGTGTAGCTCCTGAGTCAAATAATACGGTAACCTATGAATTGTAAAGTAAGATTATATCTTCAATCACCGTATTAGAGGTTTCACCATTTTCTTTGGTTTTAGGGAGGGCGAACACTCGAGGTGCAATAAGCTGACTAGTCTGTTTCCCCTTTCCTGCTCCCCCTTGATTATTCCGATTAAAGTTGGTTGAGGTGGGTGTCAGTCGCCTTGCAGTAGTTTGCTGGGAAGTTGTTGTGGAGCTTGTCGGGAAACTCCGAATTGGCTATACATGTGATGGTCCTAGATTGACATTACTATTATTACTTCTAGTTCTCATGGCATGTGAGCAGTTCCATCTCAGATGTCCTTCTTTATGACAGTTGTAACCGATTGGTCCGTCATTCTAGGTTCCCTGAGGGTTTACTCTAACTCTTAGGGAGTAGACCTGATATGAAGAATTCCATTGTCTAAAGTTATTAACATTAGGAGAACCTCTTGAGATTCAGTTAAGGTCCTTCCAGCTTGAAGTTTGCAATCCATCTATCTCTTGTTTTATGAGCATAGTGTAAGCATCCCATTTTTACTTGCTCGACAGTCTCCAGTCCATCCAGACTTGTATTCAAGTCAGTATGGACATATTCTGAGTTAGCTCAATTTTTCAATCCTAATCTAGTCAATCCATCACTTCGCGGGCCCGCCGGGCCCAAATAGAGGCAAAATGACCAAAATGCCCTTAGGGGTATTGTTCGGTCCAATTCCAATAGGCACATCTTTCCAAACACGGTAAGTATCTAATTCCATTTCCAATTCCAATTCCAATTAAATTCAGCACACCTATCGAGAAAGTTGATTCCCCAAGGTGGTAAGACCCTCCAATCCGGCACATCTTTTAGTGAACTCTTTGGAACGGTAAGTCCCTTCAAACCTGTCAACCAGGACGAGACCCCAATTCCTCGAGATGGTAGAACCGTCGACCTTTGGCACCTGCTAGCCCGCCAATGTAGAAATATCCATTTCGACACGCCTTTCAAGAAAGTTGATTCATCAGGCACTAAGTCCATTTAACAGCTTCCCGAGATCAGGCAGTCTCGGGAATGATCGCGAAGCGAAAGTACTCGTAAACATCGCAACCGTTAGAGTGGCAGAAACACTCAAAACCCAGGTCAACACCAGTGCCTGCTAGCCCACTTTGAAAAAAAATACCAAATTGCCCCTAGGGCCATTCCCAACACATTTCTCGATAAAGTACCTAAGTCCTCAGAACGATAACTCCACTTTTACAGAATTGTCTTAAAGGCAATCTAGCATCATTAGGTGCCTTCTAGTTTGTTTTAGGCCAATTCCGAGACTTTTCGGTCAAGATGACCATTTTTCCCCTTAGCATCCGAATGCCCCGGGAACAACACCGGCTCTGGGTATCAAACCGGTAACCTCCCGAGAATGCTTCTTATAGTATTCTCGACCTTCTATTATCTTTCCGGATCATTCCAAGTCAAATCTAGCAAACACGATGCAAAATGACCATTTTTCCCTTGGTGGATCGGTCGCCTTTTCCAACCATACTGGCTCTAGGTGTCAAACCGGTAACCTCTTGGGACATTCTAGGTAATGTTTCCAAACCTCGAGTCTTCTTTCGGGATATTTCAAGTCCATCCCGGTAGTTTTTTGATCAAGTTGACCGTTTTGCCCCTAATAGCCCGGTCGACCCTCCAAACACATCCTGTCATCATTTTTCAAGTCTAATACCTCTAGGACTCTATTCTAAGGGTTGCTGTCCCTTTCCAGCCTTCCGGGTCATTTCCGGCCCCTTCAAATCATTCTCGGACTTCCTGGAGTCACTCCTAGTAAAGCTAGGGTAAAAATTACGTGGTAGTCACTAGTACAGGCGCCCAAATCTTTTGAAGATATGTTGCTCGCCGACTTAAAAACTTTCCTAAGTTGCTGGCGCCACTAGGAAGGATTTATGGCCTGGCGCCACTGCAACAAGCTCTAGGTCATTCTTCTCTCTATAAATACAGAGCATCTTCTAGCGTGAAAGAGGTCCGCAAACTTAGTCTAAAAACCCTACTCTTTGATATACAGAGCTCGTAGCCTTTCTAAACTCTAGTTTTCTTTAGGTTTTCCAAGACCCTAACCTCTATACACAATCCCTAGCCTCACATACTCCTATACACTCATATATACTCATACACTAGCCTCCAAAGCCTCGATTGAAGACTTGAAGTGCTGCAACCCAAAGTTCTCGAAGATCAAGACGAAGACTGAAGCGAAGATCGAAGAAAAGAAAGAAAACAAAGCGCGCAAAGCAAAGCAAAATAAAGAAGATACAAGGTAGGCTCTCTATTTAAGTTTACGCATCTTCCCCCTCTCTCTTCTCTCTCTAAACTTACTTAGGTTTTCTTCTATTTTAATCCCCCATCTTCTTCCCCCCCCCCCCCCCCCCCCCCCCCCCCCCCCCCACCCACCCCCCCCCCCCCCCCCCCCCCCCCCCCCCCCCCCCCCCCCCCCCCCCCCCCGGCCCTTCCTTGCATGCTTGAAACAAGGGACTTCCTGGTCCATGTGTAGGATTAGGCTATTAGAGGTCACCTTGTCGGGGGCTTTCTTTTAGTCTAACCAGAGACCACGTGAGTTCGACCCCCTTGATTATGTGGTGAAGTCTTAACCTTGTATATTCACGACCCCCAACTTGCATTGTGCATATCATGATCTTGCATTCCTCGAAAATTTGTTTTCCAACTTGTTTTCAAAACTCGCATCAAAACCATTTTCAAAACTTGCGTTAAATCTTCTTTTTCAAGACTTGTTTTCAAAATCACAATCCTAGGGAGATTCTGGCCTTTCTATGGCTAGGGTTGCCTTAGAAAAGTATTATATTTACAGTGACCAGTATGATCCATATTTTCAAATCCTTGTTTTTAAAACCACAATCTTAAAGTGGTTCGAACCTTCTTATTGTTAGAATCGCATTAGGAAAGTGAAATATTTTATATACTTTCTAAAAACTCTCTTTTCAAATCTATCCTTCTAAAAACTCTCTTTTCCAATACGCTTTCTAAAAATTCTCTTCAATCTCCTTTTGAAAATTCCTTTCCAAAGTTGTTTTCTAAAACTTCCCTTCACAAAACTCATTTTCCTAAAAACTCATTTCTAAGACGCTCTCTTCAAGATTCACTTTCTAAAAACACTCCCTAGGTCTCCTTCCTAGAAAGCCTCTTTCCAAAAATCCCTTTCCAAAAACTCTCTTTTCAAAATTCGCTTTCCAAAAACTTCTTTTTAAGATCTCTTTCTAAAAACCTTTTCTTTCAAAAACGCACTTTCCAAAATATCTTCCCTTGGAGCCCAAGTCAAGCTCTAGAACCAACAATTAGGAAACCTTAATTTTCCTTCCCAAAACTGTGATTTTCAATTCCCTATTTTGGCCTCAAACTTTAGGTTTCTAAAATCTATTTTCTACATCAAAACTATAGTCTGCCAAATCTAGGGTTTCTAAAACTTTCCCTTCCCATTCCATGCCAAATCCAATCTTCCCTGTAGGAAACCAAATCCAATCTCCCATTTAGGAAACTAGATCATTTCCTCCGTTTTTGAAAACAAAATCAAAACACCTCTTTTAGAAACAAAATTCAATCCTTTGTTTTAGGAAATAGGAATCTCAATCCTTCCAAACCCAAATCTTTCCTAATTCAAATCTTTCCTAATCTCGTACTTTGCTAAACCTTAAGTTTCCAAAACTTAAACATTTAAATTCTTTCCTTAAACTTTAAGTTTTCAAATCTTTCTTAAACTCAAACATTTTCTAATTTCAAGAATTTCTAAAACTCAAACTTTGAATCTTTCTTAAATTCTAAACTTTCCTAAACTTCAAATCTTTCCAAAATCTAAAACTTTCTAAATTCAAAACTTTCTTAACTTGTAAAGCTTCCCTCTTTCGAAACATTCCAAATTCAAAACTTTCCAATTTCAATACGTTCTTAAGATGAAACCTTTCCTAGTTCAAAACCTTTCTTATTTCAAAACTTTCCTAAGATGAAACTTTCCTAAAACAACATTTTCCTAAAATAACACTTTCCTAAAATGAAACTTTCCTAATTCGAATCTTTCCCAAATCCAATCTTTCCTTAATCTTTCAAGTCTAAGTCAAGTCAAATAATTCTTGAGTCTCAAGTCTTTCCTAAATCCTATCTTTCCTAAGTCTAGGTTTCCTAAATCTCAATCTTTTCAAAATAAGTCCAAATCTTTCTTCTAAGTTCTATCTTTCCAAATCGAAATCCAATCTTTTCAATTCCAAAATTCCAATTTCCAATCCTATATTCTAAGTTCAAATTAAACCCTTTTTAAAATCAAAATCTCTTTTTCAAATCAAACATTCTATTTTCTATCGGACTCTTGTCCGAACTATGACTGACCTGATTCCTCAAAAAGGATACGTAGGTAACTCTCATGGGTGCGGTCACAATCTTTTTCAAATCTCCAATTCCATAATCTATTTCAAGTTTCCAATTCCAAAAATCTATTTTCAAATCTCTATTTTCAATTTCTAAAACTTTCCAATTTCAAATCTATCTTTTCAAATTTTTTTTAAAATCAAATTAATTTCTTTTCAAATCTATTTCCAAATCTATTTTCCAACTCTCTTTTTCTTGCACTTGCATATCATGCATCATGTCAATTTCTTTCTAAAAATTATTTTCTAAAGTGGGTAGTTTTGGGCATAGATTAATTGAAGACTCTAATAGGTAAATCTAGGGTGAATAGACATGTAAGTACCACAAGGGCGGGGTAGGGTGATGGCTTAGTGCGTCTTCCCTATATGTAACCAACCTCTAAACTTAGATCACTATTTTTGAAAGACTAAAACGAAGTTTATTTTCAAAAAGGGCTTAAATGTTTTCCAAAGGTTGCCAAACAACCTGTTTTCTTAAAAACCCTCTCTTGAGGAGATATTTTCTAAATCATTTTCAAAAACCCTAAGTGTAGTCTTCGGATTGCGCTTAGTTTTTAGGTGACCTAACTCACCTTAATCAAGTTAGGTGGCGACTCTGAATTGTTTTTCAAAAACCCTTTATTCAAATCAACTTTCAATTCAAACCTAGTCGCACTCATTCTTCTAGGAGGATGAATTCTAACGAGAGAGTACAATAGTTTTTCAGCTTGTGTGCGTATTCCTCAAGTGCGAAAAATTTGGGCACAACACATAGCTCCATCTATCACTTCAATAAATTGCTAGCCCATAAATGTTATTACCCTTGATCAAATTGCAGGTCTTAATCCTTTAAGAAACCTTCGTGTCTTTCTCTCTTCAGTAGATATGAGATATGGGGCAAATCGTGATAATTCCAAAAACTTAGTTACGTACTGACCTACTATCATATTGTTTTGCAGCAGTTGTACAAACTCTTCCATTTTGGTCTCCTTTACTACTTCCCGAAAGTAATGGTTTTGGAAAAGAGTTACAAACTCTTCCTATGACAAGTTTCTTACATCCTTTATTAGTTTGACGGAATCCCATCAGAAATCAACCTCTCACTAAAGGCAGTGAGTTGCAAATTCCACCTGAAACTCTACGAGTGTTCCCACAATATCCAACACCTTGCAGATCTGCCTAAGCTATCTTTCTGCTATCAAGGGTTCTGGTGCTCCAGTAAATTCTAGAGGGTTTTGCTTTTGAAATTCTTGAAGAAGTTTTGTCTTTCTATCTTCCGAATTTATTATAAGCGTTGCTATACGAGTTACTACTAGTGGTGGTTGAGAAGGAGTAAGCAGTACCTACTATGTCTGCTGTTGTTGCAGTAGATTAATCATAGTCTAAAGACTTTTCAAAATTTGATTCCATTGGTTATTGGTTGGGGTCTCATTATTTCCATTTGATTCTGCTCCGGCTCTATCCTTGTCATCTAAAATTAGTACCATGGTTAGGCTGATTTCTATTATTGTATGACACTGTATCATATCTAAACGTAATATTCAGTATTATCACTTAATAGCAGCGACGAATAGATAAGTACGATCTATTACTAAAACAACAAATACATAAGTGCAGTGCTAGGAATAGATGGCAAAATGACATAGCACTAGTCGATCTCTTCCTCCTATCTATAGTGGTCAAAATGGGAAGGAACAGATATAACTCACAAACTACTATAAACATACATAGGTCATACGTAGTATTCTAGTTCTTTCTACTACACAGCCTGTCTAACTAGTTCCCACGCTCACATCCTCGTCCGGGTCTTCTTCACTTTTTGACAAATCTATAACTGGGGTGGTAGGTATAGCAAGACTGACTACTGGGGTGGGGTTAGTCATCGGAACCTCAGGCGTTAAGGGATGATATTCAGGTGATGGTGGGTGATCCCCAGGAGGTGGTACGGTAGGTGGGGCAGTTTGTTGTCCCTGTGAAGTTAGGTGAGGTGAGAGCGGATCAGGTTGTCCCTATCCTCCTGCAAATGGTAAATCTCTTGACAACGGCATACTAAGTATCAGCTGCTGGTACTTAGTAGGGCTCCTCACGATCTCAGAAACCTCTTGAGTTACTCCTTTCAAGGATTTCACTCGATGGTGTATTATAGAATCTTGTAAAGTTCTAGGAAGATCCCCTCGTCTCTGAGCAACCCCCATAATCTCAGCACGAAGACACGCCTTAGCCTGATTATGTGTCACAGTCCTACGATTACCTCTCATCTCACTTTTAACTTCTAGCTGATGCATGAAACGTCATCCCACACAGATAAATTCATTTGCACCAAAGAGTTAAGGTTAGTCCTCAATTAACAATCTATGACTTTAAGGATTAAGGATTTCGACAAGTAATAATATTAGCTCTCCCAAAAAGACATAAAATCGTGCTCTGATACCAACTTTTGTCTCAACCCATTTTATCTTCTAGATCTGGACAAGGGGTTTATAAGGTAAAGATACATCATTCACATACATCCTTGATGATTATTACATCTAGAGAACATTGTGTTTCTAGTTGAGATCCATCACTTTATTTTATGTACATTCCAAACTAAATATTAAGGAAATTTCAACTGAACTGTGTGGTTCATTTCTCATAATCATTTCCTTGGAATCCTGCTGAAGTCTCATTTCCTGAAATTTATCCCATAACATAGGAGTGAGCTGTGAAGCCTAGTAGGAATCTCATAAATTCTATAAAGCACAGGTTTAAATGTAATGTAGTAAAAAAAATAGCATGGCAACAGATGCCCCTTGTAATTCTTTTCTTTTTTCATCAATACTAGGATTCTTGTAGGTATGTCCTGCTTGGGGCATCATCAAGCCTAGTGGACCCACCCTTGACCCTTCCCCTTGTCAAGATCATGGGGGCCCACCCATGATTATCTAGCTCATATCATGCCCAGTGAAGCTGACCCATGATCGCCCCAGATCAAGCGTAGTCAAGTTCGCCCATGATATTAACTTGGGGTCTTTCCTTTCCGGTTGTTCCAGCCTTATTCTTCCCCAATGATGCACGCATATAGTGAATGTATATAATCAATAACATAATTAGCAGGAAGACGTAAAGTCAGCACAGTAATTAGCAGGAAGATGTAAAGTCAACACAGTAATCTAATAACAAGCAAAATAAGCATGTATTTTAAAGAATGCATAAGTTCATACCCTGGTTGTATGTCTATGTCAAAATGGTCCTTGAGTCACGTATTATCTGTCGGACAAAGAGCCGGTAGTTAGTCCTCTTATCCAGTTATCAGTAGTTGTCCATACTTGTCCAGATTTTCAGTGTTCAAGGGTTGCAGTTCTTATAATCAGTTTATCAGTGTCAAGTAATACAATACAATGGGTATCTTAGTGGTTTTAGGCCTTGGAATCCTTTTCGTCTCCTGTCAAGAACGGAATTACCCGGGGACGGAACTGAAGGGGATTATCTGAAATTTTTACCGAGAGGTCCAATGACCCATACTCTCCCATTTCTAGGTTCCTCATATTATTTGAGGTATCTCGGCAAAATTTCAAATTAGTCCCTTTGATATTGTAATTTATATGAATTTCTTTGTTAGAACACATATATAATTCAACAGAAAATCATATAAATCTCTGAAAAATCAAAACAAATACGGGAAGGCCTCTTTGGGTGTCACAATCACCTAATAAAAATTTTAGGCCGAGGAAGTGTGGGACGCACCCACACGCGCCACCACCTGCACATGTGGGAAGGAAGGTAGTGCCTCCATCTTCTTCCTCACGCAGCTAGGGTCTTTCCTCGCTGATTCCCATCGATCCGTGGCCCTCCTGGCCATGCATGTGTGGCCCAAAGAATGCAATGAACCTGGGCTACACACGCATGGTCAGTGCTCAACCTACAGTGGCCGGAGGTGGCCGTTTTTGGCCGGAAAAGCTCGGCTGCATGGCGGAACCCTAGGGTTCCAAACCTGTAACTAAGCTTTTGGGCCTCTTCCCGTGTTTTTTTGGAAAAATGTCCTTCACGAAAGTTGTTCAGAACTTCGAGACGAACAGGACCCAACTAGCCTCGTTCGATTTGGTGGCCGGTGGCTAGAGCCACGCCTCTAGTTCATTTTTTCGGCGAACACTCATTTTAAGAGTTGGGCAGGGCATGTACAGAAGCCATGGGCCTCTCTAGGACACCCAGGGGTGTCCTTGAGAAGCTCCATGGCCACTGCAACAGCCCCCCCAGCTCCCTTTTCACTTGCCACCCTCAAAACCACCGAGAATAGTTTTTCTTTCTCTCTCTCTTTGATTTTCTTTAGCTTTCAGCCATGGTTTCTATCCTTTCCCTCTGGGTTTGTAATGAGGGAGGTAGAGGAAAGTTGGTTCTCACCTTAGAGGGTTAAGGAGAAGGTCAACCAATAATTCTCTCTCCTTTTTTTTTTTTTCTTCCTCTCGGTTTGTTTTGGTTTATAATAGTTTCGGCTACCACCTTTGTATTCGAAGTTCCAACAGAAATCAAGAGGTTTCTAGTGTTGTATGGAAGGTGCACATTGCCAAGTGTCAAGCTAAAATGATGCATGAAGTGCAAGGTGTCTTGGCACAAAACCGATGCGATAAAATTTTAAGGTTGATTACTCGGTTGATCACGAAGGATCTATTTGGTTTCTTTGAATTGATATGTTTCAAATATATTTGAAACATATATTTGATCATGTATATATGAAACGTATATATCCAACTTGCATGGATGTGTTTATTTCAAGGTTAGTGGATTTTTTATGTCGAATTGAACCGATGAAGTCTTGAACCGGTTTGCTCGTGGTTGCTAATGCATGGTTACCAGGCTTGAGCTAGTTTAATAATAAAGTTTTTAGGATGGTTAACATAGGGTTTTAAATATTTTAATGATATATATTTAATAAGCCGGTGAACCGGCTAAGTTAGTGTATATGACTGGTTGAACCAATGCTTGCCTATAGTAGGCCGGTTTAGTTAGATTTTTTGACCGGTGTGAGTTTAGGTTGGTTCATAGGGAAGGATTTTAGACCCGTGTGTCTAATAGACCGATGTTCAATTCTTCAGTCTAAGGAAGAACCAGGCAACTAACTACAGACGGTTTAATAGTGATACTCACCCATCGTGTTCAAATTAGACATCAAAACAAAACGCAACAATTCTAACATTTTTAATAGGAATGTAATGTAGTCAAGAAAATTTAGGGTATTACAGTTAAAACCCAAGGAGATTATTTGAAACCTATACTAGGAGGTCTAGTGACCTCTAGTCTCCCATTTTTGGGTTCCTTATATTTTTAGAGGTGTCTCGGTAAAATTTCATATTATTCCCTTTATTATTGTATTTTCTATGATTTTTCATGTTAAAACACTATTTTTAATTCACAAAAAATAGACAAATATCAAAAAATTGCATAAAATTAGGGGAAGGCATGTTTGGGTGTTAGAAAGACACCATAAAAATTTTAGGGCGAGGGCTGCTTCGACGTGCCTACATGCGCCACCACCCACACGTGGGGAAGGAGGGCAAAGTCGTCATCTTCTTCCTTGCGGGGTTGAGAACTCTCTCGCTGATTTGCCATCGATCTGTGGTCCTTTTGGCCATGCATGTGCATCATAGATATAAGTAAGGGCCTGGGCTACACACTCGTGGCCAGAGCTCGACCAATGGTGGCCGGAGGTGGTTGTTTTGGCTGGAAAACCCTGCTACATGGAAGAACCCTAGAGATCCAGATTGGGTTTTTAACCCCATTCCCGTGCTTTTTTGGAGAAATGATCTTCATGACTTTTGTTCCTGACGTTGAGACGAAGAAGTTCCAACAGGCCGTGTCTGTAATGGTTACTGGTGGCTGAAGTTTCGTGTTTTCTTTGTTTTTTCTACAAACTCACCTTCTAAGGCTATTCCGGCGCATACACAGAGGAATGAGGCCTCTATAGGACTCCTTAGAGGTTAAGGAGAAGCCTCACACCCCTATGATAGACCTCAAGCCTTGGTTCGAACGACTTGCCCAACCCAGCCATGAAATTGCCATTATTCTCTCTGTTGTATCTCTAGGCTTACGACGGGCATGGAGTTAGGATTTCAGTGGGTTTGGGATCGTGAAGGGTAGAGGAAGGAATCCCTTACCTTGCTCAACTAGTTTCTCTTCCCTCTTTCTCTCACCCCGTCTTCCTCTTTCCCCAGTTTCTCTCTCTCTCTACCTACAACTCTCTATTCTCTCTCTATCCTCTCCATCTCTATTTCGAATGTCTCTCTACAACCCTGAGCGAGTGGGGTGGGTTGGTCGGTGTAAGCACCCTATTTTTGTTCGCTCGGCAGTCTCCAGTCCGTCCAAACTTGTATTCAAGTCGATATGGACACATTCCAAATTTAAACCAGTTTTCTAGACATAATCTAGTCAATCGATCGCTTTGCTAGCCTATCCGGCCCAAATAAAGGCAAAATGACCAAAATGCCCTTATGGCATTATCTGGTCCAATTCTAGTGGGCACGTCTTGTCGAAGATGATAAGTCCCCGTTTCAATCTCAATTCCAGTTCAAATCCAATTCCAGTCCAGTTCCAGTTCAAATCAAGTTTGGCATGTCTTTTAAGAAAGTTGATCCCTCCAGGCTGTAAGTCCATCCATTCTGACACATTTTTTTGAGAAAAATCTTCATAACGATAAGTCCCTTCAAACCCGTCGACTGCGACGAGACCCCAAGTCCCCAAGGTGGTAGAACGGTGCACCTTTGGTGCTTGCTAGCCCGCCAATGAAGAATGTCCATTTTGGCATGCCTTTTGAGAAAATTAATTCCTCAAGTGATAAGTCCACCCAGTAGCTTCCCGAGATTAGGCAGTCTTTGGAATGATTGTGAACTGTTAGAGCAATGGAAGTACTCGTAAACATCGCAACCGTCAGAGTGGTAGAAACACTCGTAAACAAGTCGACATTAGGAATTACCAACAAACCCCCATGTCACGGACCACCGTTAGAGTGACAGAAACACTCAAAACCTAGGTCAACACTAGTGTTTGCTAGCCCACTCTGGTGAAAAATGACCAAACTGTCCCTAGGGCCATTTTCGGTACGTTTCTTAAGAAAGTACCTAAGTCCTCAGAACGGTAAGTCCACCCTTCTAAGATCGTCCCAAAGATGATCCGACAAGTTTAAGTGCCTTCTAGTCGCTTTCGAGCCAATTCTGAGACCCTCCAGTCAAAATGACCATTTTACCCCTAGGCTTCCCAGTGCCCCAGGAACCACATCGGCTTTGGGTATTAAACCAGTAGCCCTTTGGGGATACTTTTAATAGTACTCCTGAACGTTGATACATTTCTAGGTCATTCTGAGTCAGTTCCAACAAACCCGGTGTAAATAAACCGTTTTGCCCCTGGTGGGCTGGTCGCCTTTACCAACCACGCCGGTTCTGGGTATCAAACCAGAAACCTCCTGGAACATTCTAGTTAATGTTTTCAAGCCTCCAACTATCTTCCGAGACATTCCAAGTCCATCCCAGTAGCGTTTCGGCCTGATTTACCATTTTGCCCCTAATGGTCCGGTTAACCCTTCCAACATATCCTGACATCATTTTTTGAGTCCACTACCCCCGGGACAATATTCTAAGGGTTCTTATCCCTTTCTGGCCCTTCGGGCCATTTCCGACCCTTTAAATATTTTTCGGACTTTTCGAAGTCACTCCTAGTGAAGTCAGGCTAAAAATTGCACAATAGTCACTAGTACAGGCGCCCTAATCTTTGAAAGATATGTTGTTTGCTGACTTTAAAAGTTTCTTAAGTGGCTAGCGCCACTAGTAGTGGTGCCAAGCCAAAAAATGGCCTGTGCCACTCCTAGTGGCGCTAGTGGGTTTTTTGACCTAGCGCCACTGCATCAGGCACCAGTTTAGCCCTTTGTCTATAAATATAGAGCCTCCTCTAGTATAAAAAAGATTAGCAAACTTAGTCCAAAAACCCTGCTCTTCGATATACAGAGCTCGAAGTCCTTCCAAACCCTAGTTCCCTTTAGGTTCTTCAAACCCTAGCCTCCATATACAAACCCTAGCCTCTATATACTTAACCCTAGCATACATACACTCATATACTAGCATCCAAAGCCTCCATTGAAAACTTGAAGTGCTGCAACTTGGAAGCTCTTGAAGACCGAGCCAAAGCAAGCCCTCGAAGACCGAAGCAAAACAAAACAAATAAAGCAAGCAAAACAAAGAAGAAACAAGGTAGGCTTCCTATTTATGTTTACGTAATTCCCCCCTCTCTCTTCTCTCTCCTAACCCACTTGGGTTTTCTTCTATTTTAATCCCCATCTTCTACCCCCCCTTCCTTGTATGCTTGAAACAAAGGATTCCCCGGTTCATGTATAGGATTAGGCTATTAAAAATGACTGTGTTGGGGGCTTTCTCTTAGTCTAACCGGAGACCACGTGGGTTCGGCCCCCCTTGATTATGTGCTGAAGCCTTTAACCTTGTATGTTTACGACCCCAACTTGCATTGTGCATATCATGATCATGCATTTCTCAAAAACTTGTTTTCAAACCTGTTTTCAAAACTTGCATTGAAAATCGTTTTCAAAACTTGTATCAAATCTTCTTTTTCCAAACTTATTTTCAAAATTACAATCCTAAGGTGATTCTAGCATTTTCATGGTTAGGGTTGCTTTAGAAAAGTGTTACATTTAAAATGATTTTCATGGTCAATATTTTCAAATCCTTGTTGTTTTCAAAATCACAATCCTAGAATAGTTCTAATCTTCTTATGGTTAGAATCGTTTTAGGAAAGTAAGGTATTTTTAGAGGCTTATAAAAGTCTACATTCAAATCCCTTTCTAAACTGCTTTTCAAACTTACTTTCCAAAACCTCTTTTTTAAGTCCTTTCCAAAATCTCTTTTCACATCTACTTTCTAAAATCTCTTCTCCAATATACTTTCTAAAAACTCTCTCCAATCTCCTTTCCAAAATTGCTTTCTAAAAATTCCCTTCAAAAAACTTACTTTCCTAAAAGTTTTTTTCAAATTCCTTCCCAAAAGCTCTCTTAAAATATTCACTTCCTAAAAACATTCTTGAAATTTCCTTCCTAGAAATTCCTTCCAAAAAGATCTATTTTCCAAAATCTCTTTTCCTTGAAGCCCAAGTTAAGCCCTAGAGCCATTGTTAGGAAACCCTAGTCTTCTCTCCTAAAACATGATTTCCAATCATGCCTCAAAACATAGATTTTTAAAATCTATATTTTCTACATCAAATCATAGACTTCAAAACTAGGATTTTTACAACTCCACCTCTCCAATTCTATGCTAAATCCAATCTCCTATTTAGGAAACTAGATCCAATCCTCCATTTTTTGAAATAAAATCAAATCACCTCTTTTTAGGAAAAATCCAATCTTTTGTTTTAGAAAATAGGAATCAAAATATTTCCCAATTCAAATCTTTCTTAAATTCCAATCCTTCCTAATCTCATACCTTCCTAAATCTTAAGTTTCCAAAAGTTAAACTCTCAAATCTTTTCTTAAACTCTAAGTTTCTTAATCTTTCTAAACCCAAACTTTTCCTAATTTCATACCTTTCCAAATCTAAACTTTCTGAAGTTTAAAATTTTCAAATCTTTCTTAAATTCAAACCTTTCCAAAATCCTAAACATTCTAAACTCCAACTCTTTCTTAAATCAAAATTTTTAAATTCAAATCTTTCCAAAATCAACTTTTTCTTAAAAAGGAAACTTTCCTAAATTTTAAACTTTCTAGAAACAAAACTTTCCTAATTTTAAAATTTTCTAAATTCAAAACTTTCTTAAGTTGAAACTTTCTAAATTCAAATATTTCCTAATCCAAAACTTCCCTAAATCAAATCTTTTTTAATTCTTACTTTCCAAATTTGAATGTTTCCAAAATTAACTTTTTCTTGAAAATAAACTTTCTTCATTTGAAAACTTTTCAAAATTCAAATCCTCCAAATTCAATACTTTCCTAAGTTCAAACTTTCCAAAATTCTAAAAGCTTTCCAACGTACAATCTTTCCTAAACTTTAACTTCCCTAAATCCATTCCAAATTATGTTCTTTTCAAATCAAACTTTTCTAAAACCTCAAAATGTCTATTTTCAGTCTGACTCTTGTCTGAATTACAACTGACCTGATTCTCAAAAAAGGGATACGTAAGCAACCTTCATGGGTGCTGCCACAACCTTTTTCAAGCTTTTATTTTCACAACCTTTTTCAAATTTTCAATTTCATAACTTTTCTTAAACTTCCAAATCCAAAAATCTATTTTCAAATTTCTATTTCTAAATCTTTCTTTCAAAATCAAATCAAGTTCTTTTCAAATCTATTTTCAAAAACCAAAGTCTTTTCTCGCACTTGCATATCATGCATCACGTCAAATTTCTTTGCTAAAGTGGATTGTTTTGGACATTTATTAATCAAAGATTCTGAGTGAGTGAACATAGGGTGAATAGACATATAGGTACCGCAAGGGCGAGGTAGGGTGATGGCTTAGTGCATCTTCCTTACACGTAACCAACTTTCGAGCCTAGATCACTGTTGTCAAAGACCGAATGAAGTTATTTTCAAAAAGGGCTTAATTTTTTTCCAAAGGTTGCCAAACGACCTCTTTTCTTAAAAACCCTCTCTTGAGGAAGTTTTCAAAATTGTTTTCAAAAATCCTAAGTGTAATATTCGGATTGTGCTTAGTTTTAGGTGACCTAACTCACCTTAATCAAGTTAGCTGGCGACTCCAAACTTTTTTCAAAAGCCTTTAATCAAATCAATTTTCCATTTCAAACCTAGTCGCACTCGTTCTTCTAGGAGGATGAGTTCTAACGAGAGAGTACTGTATTTTTCTCACTTGTCTTTTACCGGTGCAAAAATCAGGGCGCGACAGTTGGTTGCATGGGGAGCATTCCCTCCCTGCACGGTTTCTCTCTCTCTCATTCTTTCTCTCTATATCTCTCTCTATATTTCTCTATATATAATTAGCCACCAGGTGGCTTTGCTTTGTTTTGGGAGGTTCCCTCTCTCTCTCTCTCTCTCAGTTTCTTTATGTACTGTATTCTCCCTCTCTCTCTCTCTCTCTTAATCGGCCACAAGGTGGCTTGTATAAGCACTATTGGTTTGGTATGCGGGATACCCAAGTCTGCAATGGAGTGGTGCATGCTTTGAGTCTTGGTGCATGGGGAGGCTCTTTCTCTCCCCCATGGTTTCCTCTCTCTTTATATCTCTCTTTATAACTCTCTCTCTCTCTCTCTCTCTCTCTCTCTCTCTCTCTCTCTCTCTCTCTCCAGCCATAAGTTGGCTAGCATGGGTCATAGTGGGTGTGTGTGTTATTTATCTAAGTAATAACATTACACTAATATCATTAACCATATATAAAGGAGCACTATCTAAACATATATTTATATATTAAGGGCATTCACTTGGCCATGCATGCAGCCAAGTGATGCTTTAATATATAAGCATGGATCCAGCCATCCCCCCTCCAAATAGTGTGTTAATAAAATATAAGTAACAATAGTGTAATGGCCTAAAAATATAAAGCTTTGCATATGATATTTGAATCTATTTAAATATACCATAAACGAGGCATTCACTAACGTATCAAGTCTTAAATTGGTGGGGGAAGAGTCGACTTACAGCCTTGATGTTTCCCGACACTACTATGTGCGAGTAAGGTGTCATACCAAGATTTTCACTATTTAACTATGGGTTAGAGATTTTTCTAACCTATTTTCCGCATGGCGGACATTCCAGTCCTATTAGGGATGTATTACAGTTAATCAAAAAATCACGAGTACTTCAATTTTACCTCATTTAGAAAATTTTGTCCTCCAAATTAGTCTCGAATAGGTGTGGGTACTGAATCGCTCCAAAGATAGTGTAAATTTAAGCTTCCCCGCAAGAGAATCGATGTCACGATTAAAGTATAAAAGCCGGTAAGTCTGGGTATCGTCTCCTCAAGGACCTAACCCAATATAGACTTTTGACACACAACTCACACTAACCTAACTTGGGTTGACTAGAAATTAAGGGAGTTGAACCTAAAATAAAAAGAAAAATAAAAAGACCGAAAATATTTTGGATTTTGTTGAGAGTTTTGATTACTAAACTATTATAATGAAAATAAAAGTAATTAACAACTCGACAATTAAATTAAAGCAAATTCAAATCAAAGTCTTTGGATTAATCAATCTAACTGATTGTTTTTTCTTGAAATTCCAAAGGAGGTATTTTATAAGTCAAATCCTTCGACTACATCGTGAGTCTTGGATTCGGGAGATTTAGCAATAAAAACGAGGTGTTCTTTTAGAAATTCAACTTCTAGACTAAATCGAGTTTTTAGATTCGAGGACGAACACCACCGATTCATGCAACGGATATACTGAGTATAGACTCATGCATAAACGTTGCCGAACATAATCAATCGTCCAACTTTTCAATGTTTTCTAGAACGAAGAACAACAAGAACGATAAAAACCAAATATCTAGCTTTAAAACCCGAAATCTAACCCCCTATTTTCATCCATGACTTTCTATCTGTCTTCATAATTAATCCCGAGATAGGGAGAGTTAGCTACTCATATCTATCTATGAATGACTTCAAAATAATGAAATACAAACTGAAAATATGAATTTAATGCAAGGAAACAAAGGAAATCACAAATGTAATGCAAGGATTGAAAGAACTTGTATTTAAATTAGTGTTAGAGAGATTACAAGTACAAAGAAGTAAGAATCTAACAAATATAAGCAAAAGAAATGAAAAAGTTACAAATACCCTAAGTATTCGTCGCCCCTCTACTCTGATATGTCGAACATAAAATAAAAATTAATATTTATAGGCACAAGGTTCGAACCCTAAAATCTGGAAAAAAATTGTCTTGCCGTTGGAACGGCTGGACGGGCGTTTGAACGCCTGTTGCTAGCGTTCGAATGGTAGGCCAAATTTGGGATGCAAGCTTTTGAGTCATTCGAATGGCTAGTCTGAACGTTTGAATGACAGGCCAATTTTCTGGTCTTCTTTTTCCTCTTGTAGTTCAAACGGCTTTCTGGGTGTTCAAACGAAAATCCACTTTCTTGCTTCTTTTGTAATCGCCGTTTGAGGCCCTTGCAGTTAAAATTTGCCAACAAGCATTAGATGCAAACATGTGTAACTTTGAGAGAGCTTTCTAATGGCGTATCATTTATCCCATTCTGATTTACGAGTAGAAACTTGCACATTTTTCGAGACAAGGCCATAGGAACGTTCCTCGACAAACCACGCTCGCAGCTCAGATCATTTCTTTGACTCCAAATTGACTCCCTTAGCTTTAAATACATGAAATGAGTTTGAGTACAAGAGTAAATGCAATATATAGGAAATAAAGCATAATTAACCATAAACTACGCCTAACAATGGGTTGTTTAGAGGCGATAAAATACACTTATGTGGTCTAATCACACCCTCCAACTAACATTTTGCTAGTACTTAGCAAAACTAATAGGAGTCCTGGGTGTATTTAGCGAATGCGCCAAGCATTTAAACCCCTAGATTACCCCAGTGGATGAGTGGTGTCTCGTGAGGGTTTCTGGTGATGACACCCACAAACATCTACCCATGTCATGTCACATAGATAGTAGAGATACGACGGACATGCGATAACTCCATCCAAATGAACTCTTAATCCCCCTAAATCATGAATCATGTAAGCTAAACACATGAAGCATCGAAGAAAGGAAATCACATTAGAGTGTACTATCAATGACATATAACTCTACCGTCTCAACTCATGCAATTACATCCTTTATGCTTTGATTACAAGTCTCACAAGACATACACTAAACTAAAACATAAACACACAAGGTTCTCTCAATTGAAAGCTCATCACAAAAGTAAATGGATAAGACATGCAAAACGAGCAATTCCAATCATCAAAAATCATTAAAACGTAAGTGTATCGACTTGACATAGCTTTGTGAAAGAACATTCATGGTTCAAATAACAACTAGAGACTTGACATGTATGGACTTATACTCAATTGAATTAATAACTTCTGCAATCCGGATATGCTAAGGCCATGTGAAAGAAGAGCTGAGAATGGGGAAGGAAGAAAGAGGTAATAGAACTTTAACACTTGCATTGCGCACTACACATGATGACAAGAATGCAAACACTTCCAGTTTCCAAACTTTTCAACAATATTAGACTTTTCAACTTCCTTCACTTCTTTGTATTGTTTTTTTTTTAATTTTTTAATTTATATATATATATATTCTTTCAATATACTTTCTTTTTCTTTTTTTTTTCTCTTTCTTTTCAACTCCAAACAACTTCACAGGCTTATAAGCAATGCATTAACTTAGCATTGATAAACTTCTCAACATTATGTGTACACGAGTATCAAAAGAAAGAAATGAACTTGAACAGCTCGAAAGAAATGAAATGGCCTAAACCTAGAATCCGAAAAACATTAAGTCAAAACCTCAAGAAAGTATAACGTCTCAAGTACTCCAACTATTACTCAACATGCAAATCGAAATCAAGAATAACGAAGCTATTCAATCAATGGAAGATTAACAAAATTTCCTTGAGTAAATGTAAATCACTTTGAAAGATGATCATTTGGCTCTGAACTCATAAGGTACAATCTCCACCATGTAAGGATATGTATGCACAAGAGAGACACGTAAGATGTCATATAAGATGCTAGTGCACTACGATGTAAGCTCTCTCTTGTTATGGATTTATGACAAAAACTTGCAATTCATCACAACACAAGGTTGAATCAGTCATTCATTCAAACTTAGTTCAATGCATGAAACAAAGTATCTTAACCTTGTGATTGCAATGATAGGGAAAATAGCTATGGTTCCTCAAAATAATCTCCAACACTTCCAATCACAACAATAAATATGAAGAGTATATGGATAAGTGTGAGAAATACAAACCAAAGTACCGAACCATAAGATACATCAAACCTTTACCGAAGACTTCCAAGTGTCCACAAGATAGAATCATGAACTAATACCAAAAAATTACTCAATAAAGCATAACAAGGTTCGATAGAATAGAACTATTTTTTTTTCATTTTCTATTTTTTATGGGTTTTTATATAAACAAAAAGAACAAAACAAAACAAAACAAAAAGACTGGTAGTCTCCCTCCCCCCAACTAAAGTTATGTAATGTCCCCAATGCATGAGAGCAAAGCATGAAATGCAATTAAATGGTATGTGAAGAGAAAATATGGTGCCTAATGCTCCCCCCAACTTATAATGAGAACACAAATTAAGAAAACAAATAAACAAAATAGCTACTCCTACTCCTATACAAATTGGGGAGAGAATCACCCAATACCACAAAGTGAAAATTTATCATCATCCCACACTCCCAAACTAGAGATTTTTTAAGAGTTCATGCAAATGTAAGAATATAGATTGGTAACCTCTTTAATGAACTCTATGATATAGCATGAAAGCACATAAGGGTAAAAAGGGTCATGAAATATAAAGTGTACAAAATGATCATGCACAAATGTGCCACTAATGCCTATACCATGAAGTGAGTGACCTTCCCTTTCTTTTAGTTGGTCGGCCATGGAAATGATGTTTGGGTCCAATGTTGGGACATGGAGCTCTAAAGGCTTCGGTAGGTTAGGACTTGGTGCTAGGGGCTCAAAAGTAGGGATTTCATGATCCCTAGGCGTGCTAGGAATGACCTCTAGACCAATGACATCCTCTTTAACATACACATACCCAACATTTGACAAACAAAAATCATCATTAAGAGTAATCTTAGTATTACCCTTCGCTTCTTGTTTGGAGTCTCCAATTGTGGACTCCTCTCTCGCAAATCCTTCTCTCTCACCCTCTAATGCCATCTTCTCTTTCCCCTCGTCAATAATAGGCGTAACTTCCCTTGGATCCAACACCTCGGGAAGAATAACAACCCGTCGCATATCCTCCTCCTTATCATGGTCCACCCTAAGAACGTCATCCCTTGGATCTGATACCTCAGAAATGTTGATATTCTCTATTTCATGCTCATTATTAAGGGCAATAAAGGAGAGACCTTGGTCATGACTACTTATGTATTGAATCATGAACATGTCATATGTAGGATCATCTCGAGACTAAGTTAGAAACTCTTCCTTCTCATGATCCATTGTCCCTTGTTTAATAAGGCCAACCATTGATCTAGTTCATCTAATTCTCGACGAATTTATGCAAGTGTGTCAGCTTGTGCCTCTTTATTAGTATCCTTGAACCCCGAGGACATACTTGTGTGATATGACATGTAAAATGACTGCATGTTCTCTTGATTCTCTAATAAAGGTTGATAAGATGGTGAAGGATATGTCTCGTGAAACGTGTAAGGTGAAATAAAAGGTGTAGATGAATCATAAGCATATGATGGACACTAAGGTGGTTCATGGTAGTATGGTTGCTGTGGTTGTTGTTCATAAGAAGCATATGATGGAGCATGAGAGCTGCATTTCGAATAGTTTAGAGGTGGATAATAGTCTTGTGGTTGTGCCGTGTGTGACAAAGGATAATCCATAAACAATACATATGCTAGACCAATCAACAATTGTATGAAACAACCTATCCTCCCAATCCCATAACAAAGATACATCAACCCAATGTAACCAAAGGAAAAACAAAAACAAAAATAAGTGCTAAAAAATAAATGATGGAACGAAGTTACCCATAGCCCAAGATGAAGATTCCTCTATCATGGTAGATTGATGGATATGCAATCCACCAATTCCTCCTTAACCCAAAGCTAGTTAGTGCTTGCCTCGTGCCTTTAGTCCCCGGTAACTTAGCCAAAACATGAATCGCTCCCAAAGATGGTGTAAATTTGAGCTTCCTCGCAAGAGAACGGGTGTCGCGATTGAAGTATAAAATCCAGTAAGTCCAGGTATCATATCCTTAAGGACCGAGCCTAATATAGGCTTTTGACACTCAACTCACACTAACCTAACTCAGGTTGACTAGAAATTAAGTGAATTAAACCTAAAATAAAAAGGAAAATAAAAAGACCGAAAATCTTTTGGCTTTTGTTGAGACGTTTGGATTACTAAACTATTACAATGAAAATAAAAGTAATTAACAACTAGGCAATTAAATTAAAGCAAATTGAAATAAAATTCTTGGGATTAATTGATCCAACCGATTGTTTTTGGAATTCTAAAGGAAGTGTTTTATTACTCAAATACTTAGACTACATCGTGAGTCTCGAATTTCGGAGATTTAACAATAAAAACGAGGTGTTTTTTAGAAATTCAACTTCTACACTAAATCGAGTTTTTTGATTCGAGGACAAATACCATCGATTCGTGCAACGCATATACTGAGTATAGACTCATGCATAAATGTTACAAAACATAATTAATCATCCAAGTTTTCAATGTTTTCTAGAACGAATAACAACAAGAACAATAAAAACCAAAACCTAACCCCCCTATGTTCATCCAAGACTTTCAATTTGTCTTCATAATCAATCCCGAGATGGGGAGAGTTAGCTACTCATATCTAATCTATGAATGACTTCGAAATAATGGAATACAAACTGAAAATAAAAATTTAATGCAAGGAAATAAAGGAAACTACAAATGTAATGCAAGGAATTAAAAGAACTTGTATTTAAACTAGTGTTTGAGAGATTACAAGTACAAATAAGCAAGAATCTAACAAATATAAGCTAAATAAATGAAAAACTTACAAAAACCCTAAGTATTCGCCGCCCCTCTACTCTGATATGTCAAACATAAAATGAAAATTGGTATTTATAGGCATAAGGTTCGAATCCTAAAATCTAGTAGAAAATTGCCTTGTCATTCGAATGGTTGGATGGGCATTCGAACGCGGCTGTGAAGTTCATCACCGTTCGAATAGCTGTAGTTGGCATTCTTGACGACAAGTCAATCCCTCTTAGAAGAGAAGGAGTATGTTCAACTGTTCATGCATACCTTCTCGGCATATACTACGAAAAGCTCTCCACAAGTGTTGGGAAAAACTTTTCTGAGCTTGTCATGCAAGGGGACATAATAGAAAATGGCCTCAAAACTGGGAGAATTATAGACTCCTATGCAAAAACTGGTGAAAGCTCTACCAACATAGCCAAAAAGGTAGCCACTACAAGAGGAGTGATCAGGAATGAAGGAGAGTGTCGGTTAGCTTGCCTATTCAACCGCCACAATACTATCCACCACTCTAATCACATCCTATACTACCCATACCTACCTTAACCATGCCCTCTCAAGCGCTCAACTTTGGCCCTGTTGGGGCACGACCCAACTTTAATAGGCCGGCCCGATGCATCCGCACTTTTGATACCTTAGTCTGCACCTAGATAGAAGCCTACCATAACCTCTTAAAGAACAACATATTGAGGCCCATACCAGCTCGTCTATTGTCAAGCCCTTTACCTCCAACCTTAAATGGCGCCCTCACTTGCGAAAACCATTTGGGCAGCCAAGGGCATAAAACTGAAAACTATTTCTTCCCTCAGCGTAAGATTCAAGAGCTAATAGACAATAAGACCATTAACATACAACTAGTGAACCCCACTCCTGCTCCCAATATAACCACAAATCCTTTGCCAAACCACACTGTCAACCTGATACAAAAAGAAATAGAAGAAGATGATGAATTAGATGAGATCATGGTCGAAGATTATTATGATGGAGATTGGGAGACTAATAAAGAAGCACTTGGGAGGAGGAATTCCCACCATACCCAATCTATCACTACAATCCAAACAAAATGCATGATCTTTCTAATTGGCCAATGGAAGAATCCATACCCATGAAGGAGATCCCTACCAGAGACATGACCACTGATGGTTTGGGTGACGAATTCTTGCACCACAAGTATGCTATGGCTGAATGCCACCTATTAGAGAACCCTTGCCCCGTGATTGAATTCGACTATGAGGACATGAGTTGGGGACGTGAGGAGCCAAAAGTTCCGGTAGAACCATTCGAGCTAGAAGGAGGCGAGCTAGATAGCTAACCTATTTATCGAAGAAGCAATGGAAGAAAATAAGAAGATAAATGAAGCTGATAATTGCTCCATCACTGTCGACTCACCAAGAACCCTCAAAGAAGCATTTGCCTACCTTACCTGGTTTGTGGATCTATAGGATGGATGGAGCATCAAAGATATGGGCATCATTCCAAAACCATACTAAGAGGGTTCTCTCCAAAGTGGACAAGAGAGGGATGTTCTCACTTGCTTTCTTTCTATCCCTTATAATTTATGCCTTTGAATTTATGTCTGCATTTTCATTTTCAGAAGAACCTTATGCTTTTTGCAGAAGTAATAAAGAAATAGCTTTTCATTCAAAATGTTGTTATCTTATGTTCTTGTGAATGGTGAATACTTCCAAAAAGGGAGGTGCAATATATCTTATGGAAGATCTGACTTGAAGGGTGTGATAGCATGGGTTAACCACTCATCGGATGGTCAACTTTCCAACAAGAGGGAAGAGAAGAGTGAGTGAGGAAAACCTTAAAAAGCAGCACTTACAAGACACCAAAGCTAAACGATGAGTAGCCAGACTATCAAAAGGAAAAGGAACCATCTTTCAAACTCCACAAAAAAAAAAAAAAAAAAAAAAATTGTATATTCCCTTTGCTCAACCCACGCATGCCATATGGAAAGCAAAAGATTTATTTTCAACCTGATTCGGAACCATCCCCCCACACTAGGGCAAGCAGATAGTAGAAGATTCGGCCAAGAATGGTCCTTTTCCTTTGCTCTAAGCATCAAGCCAAAGCAACATAAAGGGTTTATGGATCAAGCAATCTTATTCGAAAGGAAGAGAGGTCCTCATCCCTCATTTTATTTCCCATATGATCAAAAGTAACCATTGTCAAACATGTTAAGCCGGTTACGGTCCTGCCAAGAAAACCCTAATCTATGGATCATCGCCCACAATGGGTCAGAATGAAACATTGATAGAAAATATATCTAAGAAAGAGGAGTTGTATAAGTACCTACCTCACAAAAAAAAAAAAAAAAAAAGAGGGAAAAAGGAAGAGAACACAAATAGAGCAAGCAAAGGTGAACGAAAGTGTTAAAAAAAAAAAAAAAACATCCATCAGAGTGTCAACAAGAAAGCCATAAGAAAGGACGACTTACTTCATGCCATCTTGAAGGGCATGCAATGTTCACAAGGCAAAAAGGAAAACTAAAGGTGATCCTAGGTAATAAGGAAGCCCAATAAAAGCAATAGGTTTGAGCCTTTATATTTTCTTGCAGAAACCCATAACCATGGCCTACATTAAAACCTTAATAAAGTCCTCTCCGATTGAAAAGGCATTGCTTGATCTAAATGAGCTGGACGTGTTGCCAAGGCAAAAAGAAGGGTGTTAAGGAGGAAAACCTCATTAAAAGACTGGCCAAGGATGGTGTGGATCTAAACTCTACTGAAAGCAACATGGAATTTAAGCCTGCATATCCCTTTGATTCTCAAAACCTCGTACCGTAGCTTAAATTACGGTCCTAAAGCAAAGCCTCCTCAGATTTAAAGACTGGCTATTTATAGCTTTGCCAAAGTTCGTGTAAGTCGTTGCCTAAGCCTCCAAGGGTCAAGATTTTAAACCAAATAATCCTAAACACTAACCCAAGTAAGAAATCATAATCAATCAGAAGGATGAGAAATGTACGAAATGCTATCATCGTCCGCTCAAGGTAAGGTTGAGCTAGAAGAGAGGCCAAACCCCTAAAAAAGAAGGAGTTTCATTCCAAAGATGTAGAGCTTGATAGCACCCCGACGATGGTTGTTTACAAATCATCTATTTTGTTATGTGTGCATTTTTATAAAATTTTTCCATGAGCTTTGCATACATAAGACCTACCTCCCTCTAGAAATAGAAGTCACCAATGTAATTCAATATCATATCTAAACATGTAATAAACATGCATCATCACCATCATGATAATCCTAAACATCTACCCTTGCTCATACATCAATATATACATCCGGCTATCTGAATCATAAATATCCAATTTGTTCAAAGATTACAAATAAATTGTGTGACAAAGCTATAATGTATATCAGTACATAAGGTGAAAGAGGTGTTGGACCCATGAAAGAAAAAGGCATCTGTATTCTATAAAGAAGAACTTAAATTAGCAAAACAGAAAAATAATTAAATAAAGCCACAATCAAAAGGAAGAGGATAATATACCCTGCCAGTTCTCAACGAGCCAATCGCACGGTCAAAGTGGCTACCTCATCCTGGTACTAGTCCCTCTCCATTTGGAACTGGTCTCTCTCAGTTTGGTACCAATCTCTCTGATCCTTCATGGTAGCAAACTCGGCCTGACGAAAAAATCCCCCAACCCGGCGCTACAAGTCCATTACCTCCTAGCCTATGACATAGCCTCTAACAACCACCTCGAGCTGGGAGAAGGCACATATGGATTGAGCGCTGATTTGTGTGGCGTAGTCAGTCTCTGAAAGAAGCAAAAAACCTATACTCGGCTAATGCTCCTGGTACTGAATGGGGAACCCCCTCGAGCAAAGCTCCAAACATATACTTAGGTGGATCCCCAGCCGACCAAAATTTCTCGTGGAAAGCACCAATGCCGGTCTTCCAGATAAGACTCCCAGGACTTATCACTAAGAAAGGAAATCCTTGATAGAGACATTAGGACTAGATACCTAACTATGTTGTAGTAAACCGATCCAACCAAGGGCCACCAAGTCACATCTCTCTTCTCTATCAATTCTACCTTCACCCGTATCATCACAAAATTGGTGATCTCAAATCGGTGGGCCACCTGATCACAAGCCCATCTCAAAGCTCGGGAATAAAGATCAGCCTTTACAACCTCTAGATGATGCACCAGCAAATACTCGTAACTCTTCCACACTAGAAAAGGCCAAAACCTAGTCACACTGCCGTAGCGAGAGGAAGCCCGGACCTGCATGGATTTGGGGAAACAACTGAAAGAGAAAGACCCCCAATCCAACTCTGACAAGGATCTTAAGTCGGCTACCACACTCACCAAACTTAGAGGGACAACCGATTTGTTGTTGTACCAAAAATAGCTAAAAATAGTATATAGTACTAGTTGTCGCCTCAGAATGTCTCACCTTTCAGGTGGTGGCTCAACAGAAAAGGTACCTTCATCTCGACTAAGGCAAGACACAAGGAAAGCAGAACGGTCAGGGGGCGGCAAGTCCAACAGAGCACAAGCCTCAGCCCTAGTAACTAGTTGTAAGGTAATCTAACAGCCAACAAAAGAAAGCCTTGTGATAATGGCCCAGTCTAACGAAGTCAGACCCAACTTGAACCCTATAAAATAAAAGGTCCTTGTCTAACCAAACCATCTCTCAATCAATGCCAACACTAACTGGCGAATCATGTGGTTTGCCTGTAATCCCGTGAAAGCCCAGAACCCAATCTCTTCCAGAAAGGTGCTGTAGGATGGAGCGGCCCGCTGCATGGTACTAAAAACCTAGTGAGGGGCCCCCCTAAATGATGTGTGTACTCTGGGATGGGGTAAATGCTGCCTAGAAGACACACTAGGATGCTAATCTATGTCCCCCAATGGAGGAATGGCTAGCACCTCTAAATCCCCCAAATCTGCATATGTTTGCCTCTGCCTAGTAGAGGCCCCCCCGTAACAAGTAGTAGGATCTCCCATGTCAAGTGTCTCATCCTCAACATCCATCACCCCCTTGAAAACAAGCTTTACTAGGGGAAAAAAAGGATCAATTGGAGGCATAATCCCGCTCTCACTCTGATAAGAAGAAGCCCTGCGAATTGACTAGCGGCTACCCCTGGAACGACTAGAACTGCCAATAGATTTCGTGCGAGCCCCCTTCTCGAACCGATGTCTCTGCTTAGAACCGTCATCACCAGCATCGGCCATCCTGAAAAGCAAATCACGACAAAAGACATCAATATACAATACATGCAGTTCAACAGAATAAGGTACAAAAAAAAGAAAAAAAAAAGGAAAAGAATGACACAAGTTTCATTCCCACACACCCAACAGAGTCAATTTTACCAAATTCCTCGACTGTCCAGGTTTCTTAAACTTTTCCCTTCAAAAGTTTGTTCCAAAAATCAAATTTTCATCTTTCCTAAACTTTTTCCTTCCAAAAGTTAATTTCAAAATCCATTTCTAAGGTTTCATAACCTTTTCTTTCAAAAGTTGCCAAAAGCCAAAGTTAGTTTCAAAATCAAATCTCAAAAAGTTTTATTCAAAATCCATTCCAAAGATTTTCTACACCTTCCTTTCAAAAGGTTTCTATTCCGAACAAGTTTCAAGGTTTTTCAAGCATTTCTTCCAAAATCTCATTCAAATTCCAAAGGTTTCTAAATTTTATTTCCAACAAGTCTTTCAAAATCAAGTTTCAAGATTTTTTTAAGCTTTTTACTTGAAAAAGTCTTATTTGAGTTCCCAAAGTTCTCTAAACTTTATATACATGAGGTTTTATCCAAATCGAGTTTCAAGTTGCAAACTTTTCCTTTAAAAGTTTCAATAAATTTCATGGGTTTTTAAACTTTTCTTCAAAAGTTTTATTCAAAGTCCATTTTCCAAGGGTTTTTAAGCTTTTTCCTTGAAAAAGTCTTATTTGAGCTCCCAAAGTTCTCTAAACTTTATATACATAAGGTTTCATCACAAATCAAGTTTCAACTTCTTCAAACTTTTCTTTTAGAAGTTCAATAAATTTCAAGGGTTTTTAAACTTTTCCTTCAAAAGTTTTATTCAAAGTCCATTTTTGAGGTTTTTCTAAGCTTTTCCTTAAAAAAGTTTTATTCTAAGACCTCCCCCCCCAAGTTTCTAGGAGTCTTCTCTGCCAAAAAGGCCTCATCTTCAAATATTTTATCTATTTTCCTTCAAAAAGATTTCATTTCAAAAAATTTATAACTTTTTTCCTCATTTCAAAAAATTTCAGCAAAGCCTCATTTGTAAATAGTCCCTACAATGCGCAAAACTATGCACTAAAATGCAAACCGTGCACCCCATGGTATCACAAGCACATGTCACAAACAAACACGAGAACCCATGCATGTTTTCAAGGTTTTCAAATTTTTCAACAAATGTTCTATTTTCCAAAACTCCAAAGGTTTTCAAAATGTTTGTAGACTTGTTCAAAAATACTTCAAATATTTTCTAAAATATTCCCATATTTTTCTAATTATCGAACGTGAACAATTCAATCAATTTCTTAAGTTTTCAAAAAATCTCAAAACTTGATATGGTTGTTCAACACATTTTTCTAAGGCACGTGATGCAAATATTTGGCAAGAAAGCCCAATACCCAAAATTGTAGGAGCAAATCTTCAATTCTTGTAGAAACCCTTTTTACATAAACATGCAAAACTACTAAAACTCAATCAAACAAGCACCAAAACGCATAAACAACACTACCAGAGTGTTCAAAGTACATCAAAACATCAATTTTAACTGTTTACACAACTCAAATGGAGTTCTAAGCATCAAAATCAACAAAAAATATAAAACTAACATCTTAGAGTTATCTGGTGAAATCATCTTCTCCGGCAACAATTTTGGCAGAAGTGACTACTTTTAGCAACTCTCCAACACTCCCCAAACTCATTCCATCAATGCCCAAAGGTCCCTTCTTGCAAAAGCTTCAAAAATATCTTTCAAAAACCAAAAATTTGACCAAACCCGCAAGCCCCAAATGAGGGGCTATTTCAGCTTTAGAACTTTAGGCCTGGCGCAACTCCTAGGGGTGCCATAGGCCAAATCTGGGCAACTTTACCCTTTTGGCTACCAAAATCTGATTTTAAGTGCCCCTTGCGCCAATATGCAAATTTCAAGCTCCAATTTTCAAAAACTTCCAATTCTTGTCCCTCTGATCACCTCGTGGTCAACATAGGACCCTTATTTTATTATTTTCTACATTTGACAAGCAAAGACATAAAAGCAGGCAGTTGTAAGCACCCCGTTTTTGTCCGCTCAATAATCTTTGGCCTGACCGGACTCACATTCCAACCGACATAGACACTTTCAAGCCCAAACTGCATTTTCAAAC
This sequence comes from Euryodendron excelsum, assembly GCA_033060915.1. NCBI lineage: Eukaryota > Viridiplantae > Streptophyta > Magnoliopsida > Ericales > Pentaphylacaceae > Euryodendron > Euryodendron excelsum. The sequence goes on from CM065396.1 coordinate 6,768,358, forward strand.
TCAATAGAGACAAAATTACCAAAATGCCCTTGGACCACTGCCTGGTCCAATTTCAGTTGGCACATCTTTCTAGTGACGATAAGTCCATATTTTAACCTCAATTCTAGTTTCAATTTTAGTCCAAATCAGTCAAACTCAATTAGGCACGTCTTTTGAGAAAGTTAATCTCTCTGACGGCAAGTCCCTTAAGTACAACACGTTTACCAAGAGAGCATAAAATTCCTAGAAACGATAAGTCCATTTACACCCGTCAGTGAAGACAGAACCTAAGTCCCCGAGATGGTAGAGCGGTTCACTTTTGGCACCTGCTGGCCCACCATTATAGAATGTCTGCTATCCAGCATGTCTTTCAAGAAATTTAATCCCTTAGATGATAAGACCATCCAGTAGCTTCTCGAGAATAGGCAATCTCCAAAATGAACGCACACTGTCAAAGTGATGGAAACACTCGCAAATAGGTTAATATCGGGACTACCAACTGTAAGCACCCCATTTTTTACCACTCGGCAGTCTACGCTCCGTCCAGACTTGTACTTAAGTCAATATGAATGTATTCTAATCAAAATCAACTCTCTAAGTCCAAATCCCGTCTGTCCAACGCCTCGCGCGCCCACCAGGCCCAAATAGAGGTAAAATGACCAAAATACCCTTAGGGGCATTATCTTTTCCAATTCCAACCCCTCTTTCGAGACAGTTTATTCCTAGAGACGGTTCCAAATTAGGCACATCTTTCCGAAGACGATAAGACCCATTTCGAACCCCTCTCTCGAGACAGTTTATTCCTCGAGTCGGTTCCAAATCAGGCACGTCTTTCTGAAGACGATAAGACCCTTTTCCAACCCCTCTCTCGAGATAGTTTATTCCTCGAGACGATTCCAAATTAGGCACGTCTTTCCGAAGACGATAAGACCCCTTTCCAACCGCTCTCTCAAAACAGTTTATTCCTCGAGACGGTTCCAAATCAGGCACTGTCGTGTAAGCACCCCATTTTTGCCCGTTCGGCAATCTCCGAGCTGACCAAGCTCACTTTCACATAGCACATGCATATTAGACTCTAAGCCCGCCTTTTTAATTTGAATTTAGTCCACTAGTCGCTTCTACGGGCCCACTTGAAGCTAAATGACCATTTTGCCCCTAGGCATCTGAATGCCCCAAGAACCACACTGGCTCTGGGTATCAAACTGTTAACCCTCTGAGATTGCTTTTTATAGTACTCTCAACCTTCCTTTATCTTTCCGGATCATTCCGAGTCAGTTCCGGCCAACCCGATACAAAATGACCATTTTGTCCCTGGTGGAGTCTCCTTTTTCGACCACACCAGCTCTGGGTATCAAACTGGTAACCCCCTGAGACTACTTTTTATAGTGTTCTCAACCTCCTTGTACCTTTCCGGATCATTCGAAGTTAGTTTCGGCCAACCCGGTGCGAAATGACCATTTTGCCCCTGGTGGGCCTGTCTCCTTTTCCGACCACGCCTGCTTTGGAAATCAAACCGGCAACCTCTGGGAACATTCTAAATAATGTTTCCAAATCCCAAGTCTTCTTCCAGGACAATCCAAGTTTACCCCGGCAGCTTCCCAGTCCGATTGACCGTTTTGCCCCTAAAGGCCCGGTTAACCTTTCCGACACATTTTGTCATCATTTTTTAAGTCAAATACCTCCAAGACACTATTTTAAGTGTTCCTGCTCCTTTCCGGCCTTCCGGGTCATTCCCGGCTCCTTCAAATCATTCCCAGACTTTCCGAAGTCACTCCTAGTGAAGCCGGGCTAAAAATTGCATGGTAGTCACTAGTACAGGTGGCCAAATCTAGTCAAAGATACGTTGCTTGCCGACCTTAAACCTTTCCTAATTGGCTGGCGCCACTAGTAGCGGCGCCAAGCCAAAAAATGGCCTGGCGCCACTCCTAGTGGCGCCAGTGTAAAATTTGGCCTGGTGCCACTGCAACAGGTGCCAGTATTGTCCAACCTCTATAAATACAGAGCCTCATTCAACGTGAAAATGGTCTGCAAACTTAACCTAAAAATCATATATTTCGATATATAGAGCTCGAGCACCTCCTAAACCCTAGCCTCCTTAGGGTTCTCCAAACCCTAGCCACCATACACAAACCCTAGCCGTATATACACTCCTATACATCCCCATACACTCATACACTAGCCTTCGACCATCCTTTGAAGACTTGAAGAGCTGTCATCTAAAGCTTGAAGACAACCCTTGAAGGTTGAAGAAGAAGATCAAGACTAAGACCGAAGATTGAAGACAAGCAAGGCGTGCAAAATAAAGAAGACATACGGTAGGTTTTCTATTTAAATTTCCGCACTTCCCCCCTCTCTCTTCTCTCTCCTAACCCACTTGGGTTTTCTCTATTTTAATCCCCTATCTCTTTCCCCCCCCTTTCTTTGCATGCTTGAAACAAGGGGATTCCCGGTCCATGTGTAGGATTGGGCTATTGGAAAGTCACCGTGTCGGGGGCTTTCTTCTAGTCTAACCAAAGACCACGTGGGTCCGGCCCCCTTGATTATGTGGTGAAGCCTTAGCCTTGTATGTTCACGACCCCAAATTGCATTGTGCATATCATAGTCTTGCATCTTCCAAAGTCCGTTTTCAAAAGTTGTTTTCAAAATCGTTTTCAAACTTGTTTTCAAAATTGCATCAAAAGCTCTGTTTCAAAAACATATTTTCAAAACCACAATCCTAGGGTGATTCTAGCCTTTCCATGGCTAGAGTTGCTTTAGGAAAGTGTTACATTAAAAGTGACCTTTTTGGTCTATATTTTCAAATCTTATTGTTTTCAAAACCACTTTCCTAAAGTGGTTCTAGCCCTCTTATGGCTAGAATCCCTTTAGGAAAGTGAGATGTTTTTACTCCTAAAAACTCTCTCTTCAAAAATCTCTTCCTAAAAATCTCTTTTTCAACATACTTTCCTAAAACTCTCTTCTCCAAAGTTGTTTTCAAGAACTGCCTTCCAAAATCTGCTTTTCAAAACTCCCTTTTTCAACTCCTTTACAAAATCCTCTTCCCAAAATCCACTTTCTAAAAACATTCCCCAAAAATCTTTCCAAAAACTCTCTTTCCAAAATATTCCTTCTAGAAATTCCTCTCTAGGTTTTCCTTCCAAAACCTTTGTTTCAAAAAACATACTTTCCAAAAATTCCTCCCTAGGATTCCCTTCTAGAAAAACCTTCGTTTCCAAAAGCGCACTTTTCAAAAACTCTTTCCTTAGAGCTCAAGTCAAGCCCTAGAACCCACAATTAGGAACCCCTAATTTTCTTTCCAAAAATATGATTTTCAAACTTTGCCCCAAACCTAGGTTTTTAAAATCTATTGTTTTCACATCCAAACTATACATGTTTCCAAAACCTCTTTTCTACGTCAAAACTATAATTTTTCAAAACTAGGGTTTCTAAAACTTCCTCTTTCCAAATCCTTGTCAAGTCAAATCTTCCCTTTCGAAATCCGAATCAAATCTCTCCGTTTAGGAAACTAGATCTCGTCCTCCATTTTTGGAAACAAAATCAAACCTTTTCTTTTAGAAACCAAATCCAATCCCCTCTAATCCAACTTTTTCCTAATTAAAATCCTTCCTAAACTTCCACTTTCCTAAATCTTAAGTTTCCAAAACTTGAACATAAAGATTTTTGCTAATTCAACCCTTTCCTAATTCTATCTTCTTATCAAATCTTAACTTTTCAAACCCAATTTTTCAAACTTTTTCTAAACTCAAACCTTGCCTAATCTCAAGATTTCCTAAAACCCTCAAACTTTCTAAATTTGAAACTTTCTCAAGTTAAATCTTTCTAAACCTAAATCTCTCCAAAATTCTAAACTTTCCAAAACTTCAACATCTTTTCAAATCTAAAACTTTTCTAAATTCAAAACTTTCTTAATTCAAGACTTTCTTAAATTGAAATCTTTCTTAATTCAAACATTTCCTAAACTGAAAACTTTCCTTTTCCAAACCTTTCCCAAAACGAAACTTTCTTCTTTTCAAAACTTCCTTGTTTTCAAAACTTTCCAAATTCAAAACTTCCATTTTTCAAACATTCCAAAATTCAAAACTTTCTTAGTTTGAAACTTTCCAAATTCTAAACCTTTCTCAAACTAAACTTTTCTTAATTCAAAACATTTCTAAATTCAATACTTTTCCCATTTCAAAACTTTCCTAAAGTTGAAAACTTTCTTAAACCTAAAACTTTCCTAATTCAAAACTTTCCAAAAATGAAACTTTCCTAATTCGAAACTTTCCTAATCCAAATCTTTCTTAAATTTCAAGTTTTCAAATCTTTCCAAATCTTTCAAATCCAACGTTCCAATCCAATCTTTCTTAATCTCAAGTCTTTCCTAGGTCTCCTATCTTTCCTAAGTCTAGGTTTTCTAAACCTCCATCTTTCCACAACCAAGTCTTTCCAAAATCAATCTTTTCAAATCCAAGTCCAATCTTCTCAATTCCAATTTTCAATCTCCTCTTCTAACCTCAAATCAAATCCAATTTTCAATTCATTCTCTTTCTTCCAATCCAATCTCTCTCTTCAAATCAATCTATTTTCAATCGGACTCTGGTTCGAACTACGATTGACCTGATTCCCCCAAAGGGATACATAGGCACCCTTCATAGGTGCGGTCACAACACTTTTCAAACTTTCAATTCCACCCTCATGGGTGCGGTTTCTAAAACGTTTCCAAATCTCAAATTCCAATCTATTTTCAAAATTCCAATTTCAAAATTTCTATTTTCAAATTTCTACTTTCAATTTTCAAACTTTCCAATTTCAATTCCATCTCTTCAAATCTATTTTCAAATCAAATCAATCTCTTTCTAAATCTATTTTTCAATTCTCTTCTATTGCACTTGCATATCATGCATCATGTTAGTTTTTTTTTTTTTAAACATTTATTTTCAAAGTGGATAGGATTGGCCATTAGTTAATTGAAGACTCTCATAGGTGAATCTAGGGTAGATTGACATGTAGGTACCGAAAGGGCGGGGTAGGGTGATAGCTTAGTGCGTCTTCCCTACACGTAACCAACCTCCGAACCTAGAATCACTGATTTCAAAGACCAAAATGAGTTATTTTTCTAAAAAGGGCTAAATATTTTCCAAAGGTTGCCAAACAACCTGTTTTCCTAAAAACCCTCTCTTGAGGAGGTATTTTCAAAATTGTTTTCTAAAAACCCTAAGTGTAGTCTTTGGATTATTCTTAGTTTTTAGGTGACCTTACTCACCTTAATCAAGTTAGGTGGTGACTCCGAATCTTTTTCAAAAGCCCTTTATTCAAACCTATTTTCAATTTAAACCTAGTCGCACTCATTCTTCTAAGAGGGTGAGTTCTAACGAGAGAGTACAGCATTTTTCCCGCTTGGAAAAATGCTGTACTCTCTCGTTAGAACTCACCCTCCTAGAAGAATGAGTGCGACTAGGTTTGAATTGAGAAATTGGTTTGAATAAAGGGCTTTCGAAAAAGATTCGGAGTCGCCACCTAACTTGATTAAGGTGAGTTAGGTCACCTAAAAACTAAGAATAATTCGAAGACTACACTTAGGGTTTTTGGAAAACGATTTGAAAATATCTCCTCAAGAGAGGGTTTTTAAGGAAAACAGGTTGTTTGGCAACCTTTGGAAAATATTTAGCCATTTTTAGAAAAATAACTCCTTTTTGGTCTTTGAAATCAGTGATCTAGGTTCGAAGGTTGGTTACGTATAGGGAAGATGCCTAGGCTATCGCCCTACCCTGGCCTTTCGGTACCTACATGTCAATCTACCCTAGATTCACCTATAAGAGTCTTTAATTAACATATGTTCAACCCTATTCACTTTAGAAAAATAATGTTTGACAAATATGATGCATGATATGCAAGTGCAATAGAAGAGAATTGAAAAATAGATTTGAAAAGAGTTTGATTTGATTTGAAAGAGATTTGAAGAGATAGAATTGAAATTGAAAAGTTTGAAAATTTGGAAATAGAAATTTGAAAATTGAAATTTTGAAATTGAAATTTTGAAAGTAGATTGGAATTTGAGATTTGAAAAATGTGGAGACTGCACCCATGAGGGTGGAATTGAAAGTTTGAAAAGTGTTGTGACCGCACCTATGAAGGTTGCCTACGTATCCCTTTGGGAGAATCAGGTCAGTCGTAGTTCGGACCGGAGTCCGATTGAAAATATGAGAGTTGATTGGAAGATTGAGAGATTGAACTTTGAATAGAGGATTGAAAATTGGAATTTGGAATGTTTGGAATTGAAAAGATTGAATTTTGATTTGAAAAAGTAGAACTTGGAAAGATGGAGGTTTAGGAAACCTAGACTTAGGAAAGAGAAGAGACTTAGGAAATATTTGAATTGACTTGGAAGGTTTAGGAAATTAGGAAAGATTGGATTTAGGAAATGTTTGAATTAGGAAAAGGTCCGATTTACGAAAGTGTCATTTTTGGAAAGTTTCAAATTTGGAAAGTTTTAATTTTGGAAAGTTTTAAAATAGGAAAGTATTGAATTTAGAAATATTTTGAAATAGGAAAGTTTCAACTTAGGAAAGTTTGAATTTGGAAAGGTTTGAAAAAGGAAAGTTTTCGATTTAGAAAGTTTTAGAGTTTTAGAAAATTTTGAAATTAGGAAAGGTTTGAGTTTAGGAAAAGTTTGAAAGCTTAGATTTGGAAAGAGGTAAAATTAGGAAAGAGTGGAGTTAGGAAGGATGTGAAAATTGAGTTTTAAAATTTAGGAAAGATTTTTATGTTCAAGTTTTGGAAACTTAAGATTTAGGAAATGAGAAGATTAAGAAGGATTCGATTTAGGAAAGATTTTGATTTTGAAATTTAAGGAAAGATTTAAGGTTTAGGTTTAAGAAACTTATGGTTTAGGAAGGAATTGAATTAAAAAAGATTTGGATTAGGAAGGGATTGGATTTGGTTTCTAAAAGAAAAGATTTGATTTTGTTTTAAAAAACGGAGGATGAGATTTAGTTTCCTAAACGAGGGGATTGGATTTGGTTTCCTAAAGGGAAGATAGGATTTGGCAATGATTTGGAAAGGGAGATTGTAGAAACCCTAGATTTGGAAAATTATAGTTTTCACATAGAAAAGAGATTTTGGAAATGTGTATAGTTTGGATGTGAAAACAAGAGGTTTTGGAAACCTAGGTTTGGGGCAAAGTTTGAAAATCATGTTTTTGGGAAGAAAATTAGGGTTTCCTAATTGTGGGTTCTAGGGCTTGACTTGGGCTTTAAGAAAAGAGGTTTTTGGAAAGTACGTTTTTGAAAACGAGTTTTTGAAAGGAAATCCTAGGGAGAAGTTATTGGAAAGTGAATTTGAAAGGAGAATTTTTTGAAAGAGATTTTAAAGAGGAGTTTGTGGAAAGTGTGTTTTTTGTGGAAACGAAGACTTTAGAAGGAAAGTCGTAGAGGGGAGTTTCTAGAAGGAAGATTTTGGAAAGAGAGTTTTTGGAAAGATTTTTGGAGAGAGTTTTTCTAGGAAAGAGACCTAGGGAACATATTTCGAAAGTGGACTTTGAAGAGAGCGTTTTAGGAAGGAGTTGAAAAAGGGAGTTTTGAAAAATAGATTTTGGAGGGAGTTTTTGAAAACAATTTTGGAGAGGAGAGTTTTAGGAAAGTATGTTGAAAAATAGATTTTTAGGAAGAAAGACTTTTTGAAAAGAGAGTTTTTAGAAGGTGTAAAAACATCTTACTTTCCTAAAGCAATTCTAACCATAAGAGGGCTAGAACTACTTTAGGAAGGCCGTTTTGAAAACAAAAAGATTTGAAAATATGGACCATGAAGGTCACTTTAAATACAACACTTTCCTAAAGCAATCCTAGCCATGGAAAAGCTAGAATCACCCTAGGATTGTGATTTTGAAAACACGTTTGAAAAAGTCATTTTGATGCAATTTTAGAAACAAGTTTGAAAACGACTTGAAAAACAATTTTGAAAACGGTTTTTGGAAGATGCAAGATCATGATATGCACAATGCAATTTTGGGGTCGTGAACATACAAGGCTAAGGCTTCACCACATAATCAAGGGGGCCGGACCCACGTGGTCTTTGGTTAGACTAGAAGAAAGCCCCCGACACGGTGACTCTCCAATAGCCCAATCCTACACATGGACGGGGAATCCCCTTGTTTCAAGCATGCAAAGAAAGGGGGGGAAAGAGATGGGGGATTAAAATAGAGAAAACCCAAGTGGGTTAGGAGAGAGAAGAGAGAGGGGGGAAGTGCGAAAATTTAAATAGGGAGCCTACTGTACGTCTTGTTTATTTTGCGCGCCTTGCTTGTCTTCGATCTTCAGTCTTCGTCTTCAATCTTCAGAAGTTGTCTTCAAGCTCCAGATGACAGCTCTTCAAGTCTTTGAAGGAGGGTTGAAGGTTAGTGTATGAGTGTATGGGGGTGTGTATGAGTGTATAGGAGGCTAGGGTCTGTGTATGGTGGCTAGGGTTTGGAAAACTTAGGGAAGCTAGGGTTTTGGAGGTGCTCGAACTTTGTATATCGAAATATATGATTTTTAGGTTGATTTTGCGGATCCTCTTCACGTTGAATGAGGCTCTGTATTTATAGAGGTTGGACAACACTGGCGCTTGTTGCAGTGGCGCCAGGCCAAAGTTTACACTGGCGCCACTAGGAGTGGTGCCAGGCCATTTTATGGCTTGGCACCACTACTAGTGGCGCCAGCCATTTAGGAAATGTTTAAGGTCTACAAGCAACGTGTCTTTGACTAGATTTGGGCACCTATACTAGTGACTACCATGCAATCTTTAGCCTGGCTTCACTAGGAGTGACTCCGGAAAGTCCAGGAACGATTTGAAGGAGCCGGGAATGACCCGGAAGGCCGGAAAAGAACAGGAACACTTAAAATAGTGTCCTGGAGGTATTTGACTTGAAAAGTGAGGATAAGATGTGTCGGAAAGGTTGACCGGGCCTTTAGGGGCAAAATGGTCAATTAGACCGGGAAACTGCCGGGACAAACTCGAACTGTCCAGGAAGAAGACTTGGGATCTGAAAACATTATTCAGAATGTTCCCAGAGGTTACCGGTTTGATTTCTAGAGCCGGCTTGGTCAGAAAAGGAGACCGGCCCACCAGGGGTAGAACGGTCATTTCGCATCGGGTTGGCCGGAACAGACTCGGAATGATCCAGAAAGGTAAAACGAAGTTGAGAACACTATAAAAAGTAGTCTCAAGAGGTTATCGATTTGATACCCAGAGCCGGTGTGGTCGAAAAAGGAGATCGGCCCACCAGGGGCAAAACGGTCATTTTGTACCAGGTTGGCTGGAACTAACTCAGAATGATCCGAAAAGATAAAGGAAGGTTGAGAGTACTATAGAAAGCAATCTCAGAGGGTTATTAGTTTGATACCCAGAGCCGGTGTGGTTCCCCAGGCATTCGGATGCCTAGGGGCGAAATGGTCATCTTGACCGGAAAGTCTCGGAAAAGGTCCAAAGGGCAGTTTGGTCCTTTTTCACCGAAGTGGGCTAACAAACACTGGTGTTGACCTGGGTTTTGAGTGTTTCCGCCACTCTAACGGCGATCGTCGTGACACAGGGGTTTGTTGCCAATTCCCTATATCGACCTATTTGTGAGTATTTCCACTACTCTAATGGTTTTGTGAGTAGTTTCGCTACTCAGACCGTCTCGAGGAATAAACTATCGAGAGAGAGGGATTGGAAAGGGGACTTATCATCTCCAAAAAGACGTGCCTGGGATTGGAATCGTCTCAAGGAATAAACTGTCTCGAGAGAGGGATTGGAAAGGGGTCTTACCGTCTCTGAAGAGACGTGCCTAAATTAAAACCGTCTCGAGGAATAAACTGTCTCGAGAGAGGGATTGGAAAGGGGTCTTACAGTCTCTGAAGAGACGTGCCTGAATTGGAACCGTCTCGAGGAATAAACTGTCGAGAGAGAGGGATTGGAAAGGGGTCTTACCGTCTCAGAGGAGACGTGTCTGGGATGGAACCGTCTCGAGGAATAAACTGTCTCGAGAGTGGGATTGGAAAGCGGACTTATCGTCTCCAAGGAGACGTGCCTGGATTGGAACTGTCTCAAGGAATAAACTGTCTCAAGAGTGGGATTGGAAAGGGTCTTACCATCTCCGAAAAGACATGCCTGGAGTGGAACCATCTCGAGGAATAAACTGTTTTGAGAGTGGGATTGGAAAGGGGACTTATCATCTCCGAAAAGACGTGCCTGGGATTGGAACCGTCTCGAGGAATAAACTGTCTCGAGAGAGGGATTGGAAAGGGGTCTTACCGTCTCCGAAGAGACGTGCCTGAATTGAAACCGTCTCGAGGAATAAATTGTCTCGAGAGAGGGATTGGAAAGGGGTTTTACCGTCTCTGAAGAGACGTGCCTGAATTGGAACCGTCTCGAGGAATAAACTATCTCGAGAGAGGGATTGGAAAGGGGTCTTACCGTCTCCGAGGAGACGTGCTTGGGATGGAACCGTCTCGAGGAATAAACTATCTCAAGAGTGGGATTGGTGTCGCGCCCAGATTTTTCGCACTCGAGGAATACTCACATAAGCGAAAAAAATGTTGTACTCTCTCGTTAGAACTCACCCTCCTAAAAGAATGAGTGCGACTAAGTTTGAATTGAAAAATTGGTTTGAATAAAAGGGCTTTCAGAAAAGATTTGGAGTCGCCACCTAACTTGATTAAGGTGAGTATGGTCACCTAAAAACTAAGAATAATCCAAAGACTACACTTAGGGTTTTTGGAAAACGATTTTGAAAATATCTCGTTAAGAGAGGGTTTTTAAGAAAAACAGGTTGTTTGGCAACCTTTGGAAAACATGTAGCCTTTTTTGAAAAATAACTCCTTTTGGTCTTTCGAAAATAGTGATCTAGGTTCGGAGGTTGGTTACATGTAGGGAAGACGCACTAAACTATCACCCTACCCCGCCCTTTTGGTACCTACATGTCAATCTACCCTAGATTCACCTATGAGAGTCTTCAACTAATTATAGTTCAATCCCACCCACTTTATAAAAACAATGCTTGAAAAATATGATGCATGATATGCAAGTGTAAAGAAAGAGAATTGAAAAATAAATTTGAAAAGAGATTGATTTTAAATTGATTTGATTTGAAAATAGATTTGAAGAGATGGAATTGAAATTGGAAAGTTTGAAAATTGAAAGTGGAAATTTGAAAATAGAAATTTGGAAATTGGAATTTTGAAAATAGATTGGAATTTGAGATTTGAAAAACATGGAGACCGCACCCATGATGGTGGAATTGAAAGTTTGAAAAGTGTTATGACCGCACCTATGAAGGTTACCTAGGTATCCCTTTGGGGGAATCAGGTCAGTCGTAGTTCGGACCGGAGTCCGATTGAAAATAGATTGATTTGAAGAGAGAGATTGGATTAGAAGAAAGAGATTGAATTGAAAATTGGATTTGACTTGAGATTAGAAGAGGAGATTGGAAATTGAAATTGAGAAGATTGAACTGGTTTTGGAAAGATTGAGGTTTAAGAAACTTAGACTTAGGAAAGACATGAGACTTAGGAAAGACTTGAGATTAAGAAAGATTAGATTGGAATGTTAGATTTGGAAGATTTGGAAACTTGGAATTTAGGAAAGATTTAGATTAGGAAAGTTTCGAATTAGGAATATTTTAGGTTTAAGAAAGTTTTCAACTTTAGGAAAGTTTTGAAATGGGAAAGTATTGAATTTAGAAATGCTTTGAATTAAGGAAAGTTTAGTTTGAGAAAGGTTTAGAATTTGGAAAGTTTCAAATTAAGAAAGTTTTGAATTTTGGAATGTTTGAAAAAGGAAAGTTTTGAATTTGGAAAGTTTTGAAAACAAGGAAGTTTTGAAAATAAGAAAGTTTTGTTTTGGGAAAGGTTTGAAAAAGGAAAGTTTTCAGTTTAGGAAATGTTTGAATTAAGAAAGTTTTGAGTTTAGAAAAGTCTTAGATTTGAAGTTTTGGAAAGTTTAGAATTTTGGAGAGATTTAGGTTTAGAAAGATTTAACTTAAGAAAGCTTCAAATTTAGAAAATTTTGAATTTGGAAAGATTTGAAATTTAGAAAGTTTAAGATTTAGAAAGTTTTAGAGTTTGAGTTTTAGAAAGTCTTGAAATTAGGAAAGGTTTGAGTTTAGGAAAAGTTTGAAAACTTGAATTTGAAAAGTTAAGATTTGAAAAAGAGGTTGAATTAGGAAAGGGTTGAATTAGGAAAGATTTTTATGTTCAAGTTTTGAAAACTTAAGATTTAGGAAAGTGGAGGATTAGGAAGGATTTGAGTTAGGAAAAAGTTGGATTAGGAAAGGATTGGGTTTTGTTTTGAAAAGAGAAGGTTTGATTTTGTTTCCAAAAACGGAGGATAAGATCTAGTTTCCTAAACGGGAGATTTGATTTGGTTTCCTAAAGGGAAGATAGGATTTGGCAAGGATTTGGAAAGGGAGATTCTAGAAACCCTAGTTTTGAAAGTGTGGAATTTTAACGTAAAAATGAGGTTTTGAAAACATGTATAGTTTGGATGTGAAAACAAGAGACTTTGGAAACCTAGGTTTGGGGCAAAGTTTGAAAATCATGTTTCTAGAAAGAAAATTTAGGGTTTCCTAATTGTGGGTTCTAGGGCTTGACTTGGGCTCTAAGAAAAGAGTTTTTGGAAAGTGCATTTTTGGAAACGAAGGTTTTTCTAGAAGGGAATCCTAAGGAGGAGTTTTTGGAAAGTGAATTTGGAGAGAGAGTTCTTGGAAAAAGATTTTAAAGAGAACGAATTTTGGAAAGTGTGTTTTTAGAAATGTAGATTTTGGAAGGAAAATCCTAGAGGGGAATTTCTAGAAGGAAGATTTTGGAAAGAGAGTTTTAGGAAAGTATATTGAAAAAGAGATTTTTAGGAGGAAGGATTTGGAAAGAGAAGTTTTAGAAGGTGTAAAAACATATCACTTTCCTAAAGCAATTCTAACCATAAGAGGGCTAGAACCACTTTAGGAAAGCGGTTTTGGAAACAACAAGATTTGAAAATATAGACCATAAAAGGTTACTTTTAATATAACACTTTCCTAAAGCATTCCTAGCCATGGAAAAGCTAGAATCACCCTAAGATTGTGATTTTGAAAACATGTTTTTGAAAAAGAGCTTTTGATGCAATTTTGAAAACAAGTTTGAAAACTATTTTGAAAACAACTTTTGAAAACGGATTTTGGAAGATGCAAGATCATGATATGCACAATGCAATTTGGGGTTGTGAACATACAAGACTAAGGCTTCACCACATAATTAAGGGGGTCGGACCCACGTGGTCTTTGGTTAGACTAGAAGAAAGCCCCCGACACGGTGACTCTCCAATAGCCCAATCCTACACATGGACCGAGAATCTCCTTATTTCAAGCATGCAAAGAGGGGGGGGGGGGGAAGAGATGGGGGATTAAAATAGAGAAAACCCAAGTGGGTTAGGAGAGAGAAGAGAGAGGGGGGAAGTGCGGAAATTTAAATAGGGAGCCTACCTTGTATCTTGTTTATTTTGCGCGTCGTGCGGTCTTCGGTCTTCGATCTTTGTCTTGATCTTCTTCCTCAACCTTCAAGGGTTGTCTTCAAGCTTTAGATGGCAGCCCTTCAAGTCTTCAAAAGATTGTTGAAGGCTAGTGTATGAGTGTATGGGGGCTAGGGTTTATTGTATGATGGCTAGGGTTTGGAAAACCTAAGGAAACTAGGTTTTTGGAGGTGCTCGAGCTCCGTATATCGAAATATAGGATATTTAGGTTAAGTTTGCAGACCCTTTTCACGTTGAATGAGGCTCTATATTTATAGAGAGAAGAATACACTGGCGCCTGTTGCAGTGGCGCCAGGCCAAAATTGCTCTTGACGTCACTAGGAGTGGCGCTAGGCCAATTCTTGGCTTGGCGCCACTAGTAGTGGCGCCAGCCAGTTAGAAAACTTTATAAGTATGCAAGCAACGTATCTTTGACTAGATTTGGGCGCCTGTACTAGTGACTACCATACAACTTTTAGCCTGGCTTCACTAGGAGTGACTCTGGAAAGTCCGGGAATGATTTAGAGGAGCCGGAAATGACCCGGAAGGCCGGAAAGGAGCAGGAACACTTAAAATAGTGTCCTGAAGGTATTTGACTTGAAAAGTGAAGACAAAATGTGTCGGAAAGGTTGATCGAGCCTTTAGGGGCAAAACGGTCAATCGGACTAGGAAGCTGCCGGGGCGAACTCGAATTGTCTCGGGAGAAGACTTGGGATCTGGAAACATTATTTAGAATGTTCCCAGAGGTTTCCGGTTTGATTCCCAGAGCCGGCGTGGTCAGAAAAGGAGACCGGCCCACTAGGGACAAAACGGTCATTTTGTACCGGGTTTGCCGGAACTGACTCGGAATGATCCAAAAAGGTAAAGGAAAGTTGAGAACACTATAAAAAGTAATCTCAGGAGGTTACTGGTTTGATACCCAGAGCCGGTGTGGTCGAAGAAGGAGACCGGCCCTCTAGGGGCAAAACGGTCATTTTGTACCGGGTTAGCCGGAACTGACTCGAAATGATCCGCAAAAGGTAAAGGAAGATTGAGAATACTACAATAACTATTCTCAGAGGGTTACTGGTTTGATACCCAGAGCCGGTGTGGTTCCCGAGGCATTCGGATGCCTAGGGGCAAAATGGTCATCTTGACCGAAAAAGGTCCAAAGGGTAGTTTGGTCATTTTTCACCGAAGTGGGCTAATAGACAGGGGTGTTGACCTGGGTTTTGAGTGTTTCTGACACTCTAACGGCGGTCGTCGTGACACAGGGGTTTGTTGCCAATTCCCTATATCGACCTATTTGTGAGTTTTTTCGCTACTTTAACGGTTTTGTGAGTATTTCCGCCACTCTAACGGTTTTGTGAGCATTTCCGCTACTCTAACGGTTTTGTGAGTATTTCCGCTACTCGGACCGTCTTGAGGAATAAACTGTCTCGAGAGAGGGATTGAAAAGGGGTCTTACCATCTTCGAAGAGACGTGCCTGGATTAGAACCGTCTTGAGGAATAAACTGTCTTGAGAGTGGGATTGGAAAGGGGTCTTACCGTCTACGAGGAGACATGCCTGGATTGGAACCGTCTCAAGGAATAAACTGTCTCGAGAGTGGGATTGGAAAGGAGTCTTACCATCTTCGAAGAGACGTACTTGGATTGGAACCGTCTCGAGGAATAAACTGTCTCGAGAGTGGGATTGGAAAGGGGTCTTACTGTCTCCGAGGAGACTTGCCTGGATTAGAACCGTCTCGAGGAATAAACTGTCTCGAGAGAGGGATTGGAAAGGAAAGGAAAGGACAATGCCCCTGAGGGCATTTTGGTCATTTTGCCTCTATTTGGGCCTGACAGGCCCGCGAAGCGATGGACAGACGAGATTTGGACCTACAGAATTGGTTTAAATAGGAATATGCCCACAATGACTTGAAAATAAGTCTGGACGGAGTGTAGACTACCGAGTGGTCAAAAATGGGGTGCTTACAATTGGAAAGGGGACTTATCATCTCCGAGGAGACGTGCCTGGATTGGAACTGTCTCGAGGAATAAACTGTCTCGAGAGTGGGATTGGAAAAGGGTCTTACCATCTCCGAAAAGACATGCTTGGAGTGGAACCGTCTCGAGGAATAAACTGTCTCGAGAGTGGGATTGGAAAGGGGACTTACCGTCTTCAAAAAGATGTGCCTAGATTGGAACCGTCTCGAGGAATAAACTGTCTCGAGAGTGGGATTGGAAAGGGGTCTTACCGTCTCCGAGGACACGTGCCTGGATTGGATCCGTCTCGAGGAATAAACTGTCTCGAGAGAGGGATTGGAAAGGAAAGGAAAGGACAATGCCCCTGAGGGCATTTTGGTCATTTTGCCTCTATTTGGGCCTGACAGGCCCGCGAAGCGATGGACAAACGGGATTTGGACCTACAGAATTGGTTTAAATAGGAATATGCCCACAATGACTTGAAAATAGATCTGGACGGAGTGTAGACTATCGAGTGGTCAAAAATGGGGTGCTTACAATTGGAAAGGGGACTTATCATCTCCGAGGAGACGTGCCTAGATTGGAACTGTCTCGAGGAATAAACTGTCTCGAGAGTGGGATTGGAAAGGGGTCTTACCATCTCCGAAAAGACATGCTTGGAGTGGAACCGTCTCGAGGAATAAACTGTCTCGAGAGTGGGATTGGAAAGGGGACTTACCGTCTTCAAAAAGATGTGCCTGGATTGGAACCGTGTCGAGGAATAAACTGTCTTGAGAGTGGGATTGGAAAGGGGTCTTACCGTCTCTAAGGAGACGCGCCTGGGTTGGAACCGTCTCGAGGAATAAACTGTCTCAAGAGTGGGATTGGAAAGGGGGCTTACCGTCTCCGAAGAGGCGTGCCTGGATTGGAACCGTCTTGAGGAATAAACTGTCTCGAGAGTGGGATTGGAATCAGAAAGGAATGGACAATGCCCTAAGGGCATTTTGGTCATTTTGCCTCTAGTTGGGCCTGACAGACTCGTTAAGCGATGGACAGACAGGATTTGGACTTAGAATGTTGGTTTTGGTCGGTATATGCCCGCAATGACTTGAACACAAGTCTGGACGGAGTGTAGATTGCCGAGCGATCAAAAATGGAGTGCTTACAGGCACATCTTTTCGAAGACGATAAGACCCCTTTCTAACCCAACTCTCGAGACAATTTATTCCTCGAGACGGTTCCAAATCAGACACGTCTTTCCGAAGACGATAAGATCCCTTTCCAATCCTCTCTCGAGACAGTTTATTCCTCGAGGCGGTTCCAAATCAGGCACATCTTTTCGAAGATGATAAGACCCCTTTCCAACCCCTCTCCTGTGACAGTTTATTGCTTGAGACGGTTTCAAATTAGGCACGTCTTTCCGAAGATGATAAGACCCCTTTCCAATCCCTCTCTCGAGACAGTTTATTGCTCGAGAAGGTTCCAAATCAGGCACGTCTTTTCGAAGACTATAAGACCCCTTTCCAATCCCTCTCTCGAGACAGTTTATTCCTAGAGACGGTTCTAAATCATGCACGTCTTTTCGAAGACGATAAGACCCCTTTCCAATCCCTCTCTCGTGATAGTTTTTTCCTCGAGACGGATCCAAATCAGGCACGTCTTTTCGAAGACGATAAAACCCCTCTCCAATTCCAACCCCTCTCTCGAGGCAATTTATTCCTCGAGACAGTTCGGCATGTTTTTCGAAGAAAATCTCTTCGAAACGGTAAGTCCCTTTAAACTTGTCGATCGGGATGAGACCCCAAGTCCCCTAGAAGGCAGAACGGTCCACCTTTGGCTCCTGCTAAGCCAACCCATGTAGAAATGTCCGTTTAGGCACGCCTTCTGAGAAAATTAACTTTTCAGGCGCTAAGTCCCTTTAGCAGCTTCCTGAGATCAGGCAGTCTCGGGAATGATCGCGAACCATCAGAGTAGCAGAAATACTCGCAAACATCATAACCGTCAGAGTAGCGGAAATACTCACAAACAGGTCGATATAGGGAATTGCCAAAAAACCCCTGTGTCACGACGACCGCCATTTGAGTGGTGGAAACACTCAAAACCCAGGTCAACACCGGTGCCTGCTAGCCCACGTCTGTGAAAAATGACCAAACTGCCCCTCGGGCCTTTTTTGAGACTTTCCGGTCAAGATGACCATTTCGCCTCTAGGCATCCGAATGCCCCGGGAACCACACCGGCTCTGGGTATCAAATCGGTAACATCCCGAGAATACTTCTTATAGTGTTCCTGACCTTCCTCTACCTTCCCGGATCATTTCGGGTCAGTTTTGGCAAACTCGGTACAAAATGACTGTTTTGCCCCTGGTGGGCCGATCTCCTTTTTTTACCACACCGGCTCTGGGTATCAAATCGATAACTTCTTGAGAATGCTTTTTATAGTGTCCTCAACCTTCCTTTACCTTTCTGGATCATTCCGAGTCAATTCTGGCAAACCCGGTGCAAAATGACTATTTTGCCCTTGGTGGGCTGGTCTCTTTTTTTTATGACACCGGCTCTGGGTATCATACTAGTAATCTCCTAAGATTGCTTCTTATAGTATTCTCAACCTTTCTTTACCTTTTCGGATCATTCCGAGTTAGTTTCGGCAAACCTAGTACAAAATGACCGTTTTGGCCTTGGTGGGCCAGTCTCTTTTTCCGACCACACCGGCTCTGGGAATCAAACCGAAAACTTTTGGGAACATTCTGAATAATGTTTCCAAATCTTAAGTCTTCTTCTGGGACAGTCCGAGTCCGTCCCGGCAGTTTCCCGATCTGATTGACCGTTTTGCCCCTAAAGGCCTCGTCAACCCTTCTGACACATCCTATCCTCATTTTTCAAGTCAAATACCTCCAGGACACTATTCTAAGTGTTCCTGCCCTGTTCCAGCTCTCTGTGTCATTCCCGCCCTCTTCAAATCATTCCCGGACTTTCCAAAGTCACTCCTAGTGAAGCCAGACTAAAAATTGCATGGTAGTCACTAGCACAGGCGCCCAAATCTAGCCAAAGATATGTTGTTTGTCGGCCTAAATACTTTCCTAACTGGCTGGCGCCACCCCTAGTGGTGCCAAGAGGAATTTTGTCCTAGCGCCACTGCAACAGGCGCCAGGTCTGTCCTACCTCTATAAATACAGGGCCTCTTCCAACGTGAAAGAGGCCTGCAAACACAGTCTAAAAATCCTAATTTTTGATACTCAGAGCTCGAACACTCCCAAAACCCTAGCCTCTCTAGGTTTTCCAAACCCTAACCACCATACACAAACCCTAAGCCTCATATACACTCATACACACCCCCATACACTTATACACTAGCCTCCAACCCTCCTTTGAAGACTTGAAGAGCTACAATATGAAGTTTGAAGATTGAAGACAACTCTTGAGGATTGAAGATGAAGATCAAGACGATGATCGAAGACAAGCAAGGCGCGCAAAATAAACAAGATCCAAGGTAGGCTTTCGTTTTACGTTTTTGCACTTCCCCCTCTCTCTTCTCTCTCCTAACCCACTTGGGTTTTCTCTATTTTAATCCCCTATCTCTTTCCCCCCCTTTTTCTTTACATGATTGAAACAAAAGGACTCCCGATCCATGTGTAGGATTAGACTATGTGTCGGGGGCTTTTCTTTAGGCTAACTGGAGACCACATGGGTTCAACCCCCTTGATTATGTCGTGAAGCCTTAACCTTGTATGTTCACAACCCCAAACTTGCATTGTGCATATCATTATCTTGCATCTTCCAAAAATCGTTTTCAAACCCGTTTTCAAAATTTGCATTAAACTTGTTTTCAAAATTGCATCAAAATCCTCTTTTTCAAAACATGTTTTCAAAATTACAACCCTAGGGTGATTCTAGCTTTTCTATGGCTAGGATTGCTTTAGGAAAGTGTTACATTTAAAGTGACTTTCATGGTTCATATTTTCAAACCTTTGTTATTTTCAAAACCACTGTCCTAAAGTGGTTCTAGCCTTCTTATGGTTAGAATCACTTTAGGAAAGTGAGACATTTTTGGTACCTTCTAAAGAATCCATTTTTAAAAATCTCTTTTCCTAAAACCTCCTTTTTCAACGCGCTTTCTAAAAATTCTCCTTTCCAAAGTTGTTTTCAAAAATTCCTTTCAAAAATCTATTTTCCAAAACTTCTCTTTTTAAACTCCTTTCCAAAACGCTCTGTTCAAAGTCCACTTTCCAAAAACGTTCCCTAGGTTTCCTTATTAGAAAAACCTCTTCCTAAATCTCTTTCTTAAAAATCTGTTTCTAAAAAACTCTTCACTAGGATCTCTTTCCAAAAACTCTCTCTCCTTAAAATTCACTTTCTAAAAATACTCCCTAAATTCACTTTCCTAAAAACTCTCTCTACCAATCTCATTCCAACAATCTTTCTAAAAAACTCTCTTTCCAAAATCTTCCCTCTAGAAATTCCTTTCTAGGATTTCCTTCCAAAAACTTATTTCCAAAAAACACACTTTCCAAAAACTCTTTTCTTAGAGCCCAAGTCAAGCCCTAGAACCCACAATTAGGAAACCCTAATTTTCTTTCCAAAAATATAGTTTTCAAACTCTCTTCAAAACCTAGGTTTCCAAAACTATATCAAAACTATACATATTTTCAAAAGCCTATTTTCTACGTCCAAACTATAGCCTTCCAAATCTAGGGTTTCTAAAACTTCCCCTTTCCAAATCCTTGTCAAATCCAATCTTCCCTTTAGGAAATCAAATCAAATCTTCTCGTTTAGGAAACTAGATCCTATCCTCCGTTTTTAGAAACAAAGTCAAGCTTTCCCTTTAGAAACAAAATCCAATCCTTTCCTAATCCAAATATTTCCTAATTCAAATCCTTCCTAGTTCAAAATCTTTCCTAATCTTTTACTCTCCTAAATCTTAAGTTTCCAAAACTTGAACATAAAAATCTTTCCTAAATTTTAAAACTCAACTTTCAAATCTTTCCTAATTCAACCCTTTCCTAACTCCACCCCTTTTCGAATCTTAACTTTCCAAACCTAAGTTTTCAAATCTTTCCTAAACTCAAACCTTTCCTAATCTCGAGATTTTCTAAAACTCTAAAACTTTCTAAATCTTAAACTTTCTAAATTTTAAATCTTTCCAAAATTTCAAAACTTTCTTATTTTTAAAACTTTCCTAAGTTGAAACATTCCAAATTCAAAACTTTCCTAAGTTGAAACTTTCATAATTCTAAAACTTTCCTAAGTTGAAACTTTCCTAATTCCAAAACTTTCCTATTTCAAAAACTTTCCTAAAACGGAACATTCCAAATCAAAACTTTCCTAAGATGACACTTTCCTAATTTAAACTTTTCCTAATTCAAACATTTCCTAAATCCAATCTTTACTAATCTCCTAAACCTTCCAAGTTGAGTCAAATCTTTCCTAAGTCTAGGTTTCTTAAACCTCTATCTTTTCAAAATAAGTCTAAATCTTTCTTCCAAGTTCTATCTTTTCAAATCAAAATTCAATCTCTTCAATTCCAAAATTCTAAATTCCAATTTTCAATCATCTATTCTAAGTTCAAATCATATCTATCTTCTAATCAAAATCTCTTTCTTCTAATCCAATCTTCTATTTTCAATCGGACTCTTGTCCGAACTACGACTGACCTGATTCCTCCAAAAGGATACGTAGGCAACCCTCATAGGTGCGGTCACAACTTTTTTCACAACTTCTTTCAAATTTCAAATTCCTCCATATTTTCCGAATCTCAAATTCCACAATCTTTTCAAACCTTCAATCTGTTTTCAAACTTCCAATTTCAAATTTCTATTTTCAAATCTCTTTTCAATTTCAATTTCAAATCTCTTTTCTAAAATCAAATCAAATTCTTCTATTCCCAAATCTATTTTTAAATCAAGTCTTTCTCTTGCACTTGCATATCATGCATCATATCTTTTTAAACATTCTTTTTTAGAGTGGATGGGATTGAACGTTAGTTAGTTAAAGACTCTCATAGGTGAATCTAGGGTAGATTGACATGTAGGTACCGAAAGGGCGGGGTAGGGTGATGGCTTAGTGCGTCTTCCTTACACGTAACCAACCTCCGAACCTAGATCATTGTTTTCAAAGACCAAAACGGAGTTATTTTTAAAAAGGGCTAAATGTTTTCCAAAGGTTGCTAAACAACCCGTTTTTCTTAAAAACCCTCTCTTGAGGAGATATTTTCAAAAATCGTTTTCCAAAACCCTAAGTGTAGTTTTCAGATTGTGCTTAGTTTTTAGGTGACTTAACTGTAAACACCCCATTTTTGCCCGCTCGGCAATCACCGGCCCGACCGGATTCGGTTTCCAACATCACAACACATGCAAGCTCAAGATGAGCCTTTCGATCGCTAATCCAACCAACCGGTCGCTTCTCGTGTCCACAAGGATCCGCTGGAGCCTTAAGCACCATTATTCTAGGTAGTTTTCCGGACCGGGCGATCCCGAAAACCAACGCCATCCAAGTAGCTTCCCGGGATAGGGCGATCTCAGGGACCAACACCTCATCAAAATTCCAGACGATTCACTTTTGGCGTCTGCTAGCCCGCCAATGTAGAATGTCCGTCATTCGGTAGTTCTCCGGGACCAGGCATTCTCGGAGACCAACACCACCCTTCCAAGTAGCTTTCTAGGACCAGGCATTTTCAGGAACCAACACCACCCCTACAGGTAGCTCTCTAAGAATGGGCGTTCTTGGAGACCAACACCGCACAAGTAGTTTTCCACGACCGGGCGGTCTCGGAAACCAACACCTAGGTTAACACCGGCGCCTGCTAGCTCGACTCAGTGAAAAATGACCAAATCTGCCCCTTGGGCCTCCAGGCACGTTTTGGGAAAGTTCAAAATCCCTCAAAACGATAAGTCCATCCTTCCACAATGTTACTAAACCATTAGGCGTCCCCCACACGCCATTTGGTCCAAATCCGGTCCTATTCCGGCTAACTCTGGTCAAAATGACCATTTTGCCCCTGAACGCCTCGGCACGGCACAAACCCCGCTGAATGATAAAGGAATCTCTCAAACCAACCCTAAACAGTCCTACACACTCAACACAGCATACCAAACCATTCCTGAACATTTCCAACCAACTCCGATCAAAATGACCGTTTTGCCCCTAGAAGCCCAAAAATGCCCCAAAACAACACCAGCATTGGGGTTTCGAGCAAAGGGTTTCACCACACGTCCTTGTTTAACCCAAGGAGCATCCCACGACACTAAGCTCACACGACACGATAAAAGTTCCCTAAAGCGTCTCGCAGACGCTCCGCCTGAATTGTGTTTTTCCCCGATTCCCTGGTTATAACGCAGCTGTCGTGCCCCGATTTTTTGGGGTGTCCAAGGTTCTTTCGGCTCAGAGACCCTAAAGCACGGAACACTGTCATTAGAACTCGTCCCCCCTAGAAGGACAAGTGCGACTAGGTTTGAGAATCGATTTGACTAAGGGCTTTTTAGAAAAATAGGAGTCGCCACCTAACTTGATAAAGGTGAGTTAGGGCATCTAAAACTAAGCGTTAATCCGAAGATTAAACTTAGAGTTTTTGAAAAAGGTTTTTGAAAACTCCCTCAAGAGAGGGTTTTTAGGAGAATAGGTTGTTTGGCAACCTTTTGAAATGTTTAAGCCCTTTTTGAAAATAACTCTATTTTGGTCTTTTGAAAACAGAAATCTAAAATTCGGAGGTTAGTTACGCGTAGGGAAGATATCCTAAGATCATCACCCTACCCCGCCCTTTCGGTACCTACATGTCTAATCACCATTTGTTCACTCACTAGAATAACCGGTTATCATGGTCCACTTTATATCCACTTTAGAAAAATGGGGTTTAGTCATCACTTTTTGGATGAATAATGCATGATACTAATTTTTGGAAGAAGTTTGAAAATAATGGGGGTTTTGGAAGAGTTTGGGATGGAAACTTTGATTTGATTTGAATTTTTGAAAAAGGGATTGGGGTTAAAATAAAAGTTATGACTGCACCATTTTAGGTTGCCTACGTATCTCGTTCGGCGAGAATCAGGTCATTTGTAGTTCGGGCAAGAGCCCGATGGAAAATAGGCACATTAGGGCCTTTGGAAGGTTTGAAGACACTTTGGGGTCTTTGAAAAGTTTAAGACACTTTGAGGTCTTCGAAAAAGTTTAAGACACTTTGTGGTTTTTAGAAGTTGAAGACTCTTTGTGGTCTTGGAAAAGTTGAAGACACTTTGTGGTCTTGGAATTCTTGACCTGAAATTGGAAGTGAAGTGTTTTAAAAATGCTTTTGGATTGACTCTAAGGGAGTTTGGAAAAATGATTTGGCATGACTCAAGAAAACTTGGAAGTATTTTTGAAGTCTTGTTTTGAAATCCTAGGAGGCGTGACTTTAGAATGTTTGGATAAATTAGTTTTTGAAAGTGGTTTTTGAACATGACAAAGTATTTGGAATCCTAACATGGACAACCTTAGAAGTTGTTCTTGATTTGTCACTTGTCCTTGGATTCCCTAACCATGAGAAGGCTAGTGACATCTTAGGTTTGTGACCTTTAGAAAACATTTTTGGAAATATCTCGAAGATGGAGTGTAGAGACATTTGAAGAGTGTATGGAGTTAGTTTTTTGAAATCAAGAGAGTAAGAAGTTTTGGAGAAATGAGAATGGTTTTCAATTGAAACACCACTTAGAAAAGGATTCAAGAGTTGGAATCTTGAAGTGTACTAACCTAGGTTGGGCAACTAGGGTCAAGTTAACCTAGGGTTAGGTAACTAGGGTCAAGTTAATCTAGGGTTGGTCAACTAGGGTCAAGTTAACCTAGGGTTAGGGAGCTAGGGTCAAGTTAACCTAGGGTTGGTCAACTAGGGTCAAGTTAACCTAGGGTTAGGGAACTAGGGTCAAGTTAACGTAGGGTTGGTCAACTAGGGTCAAGTTAACCTAAGGTTGGTCAACTAGGGTCAAGTTAACCTAAGGTTGGTCAACTAGGGTCAAGTAAGCCTAGGGTTGGATTGGAAAATGGTTTTGAAAGTTGGTTTGATGCATTCCTGAAAAGAGTTTTCAAAACAAAACATGATATGTAATGGACTTTGGTTGGCAATCTTTATGAAGATCATTTCCATGAAAATTTTGACTCTAGTCAAAAGTAGGGTTTGTATGGTTGGTGATTGGAAACCATTCCAAGGAAGGTTTCCTCATGGCCATTACAACCACCATCTTGACAAGAATACAAGGGTTCAAAAATCAACATAATGATGGTAATTTTTAGAGCATCATTTTTATGCAAAGGTGGAGAGAATGCATTTTTAAAATCATCTTTGGGGGAGGATATTGAAAACCATTTTTCAAGGGAACCATTCCATCAAGAGAGGGTTCAAATGGCCAATAAAAAGGGAGACCACTCAAGAGAGGATTCCATGGGGCCATTCCAACCACTAACTTAGAAAGAATGGAAACCTTGAAAATTAGAGGGTTTGAGAGCAATGCAATGATGTAAAAGAATGAATTAGGGGGTTGTGAGGGATTTTCTAAGGCATGACTCCTAAGGTCTCACCCTTAACTTCAAGGGGCCAACTCTTGGAACAATTTTTAAAGGACATGTAGAACTTGGAAATGTCATAAAATTAAGAGCAATGCAAACATTGTGGAATATGGCAATAAACATAAAATGAAGCCAAGCATACAACACATGATCAAAATAATATGCAAGGGGTCATGATTCACATACAAGGCTTTTAGGCTTCACCATACAAACAAGAGGCTCTTAGGCCATACCATCTTAAAGTAGGCTAGTGAGAGGTCCCCCTACACGGTGGCTCTCACTTGCTTTCCTCTAGGCATGATCTAGGAGCCCTCTTGGCTTAAGCATGCAAGAAAGGGGGGTTGAAGATGGGGATTAAAATAGAGAATAGCCTAAGTAGGCTAGGAGGGAGAAGAGAAGAGTGGGGGAGAGCACAAATATAAAAGGGATACCACCTTTTGCCTTCAACACTCTTGTAATCTTCAATGGATGTCTTAATTGGAGCTTGAGTGATTTCAAGAAGGCTTGAGAGGCTTGAGTGGAGTGTATAAGTGTGTTTGAGGCTTTATGTATGGAGTGTATAGGCTTAGGAGAGGTAGAATCTAACCTAAGTGTTGGAGGGGAGGAATATATATAGAGATTTGAGTTTCTGGAGTGATTTCAACAGAGTTTCGTATCAATTTCAGACCTGGAATATGCAAGGGGGGGAGGCCTCTATTTATAGGCAATCTGGAACAGACCGTGCGCATGTGCTACATGCGCACGGCCAAACTTTGGCCTTGCGCATGTAGGACATGCGCAGGTACTGTTCCATTGCCAGAATGACACGTGGCACCCTGTGTATTGGTTAAATCTCGACCGTTGATCAAAAGTCGGTCGATCTGAACAAAATTTGAGCACATGTAGCAGACGCTCTGTCACCGGGAAGATTCGCCCAAACTTTGCCTCGATAATTAGGCCAACCGGGAAGGTTCCAGGGGAGTCGATCGCACTCGAGATGTTCTCCTAGTGCAACCGATGATCTTTCATGTTTTTGAAGAGTTTGAATTATGTTCAAAGGCGTGGGATATCGTCTTGGGAAGCATGCCAAAAAGAACACTTTCACGGAGCGTCTGTGATACGCTCTGTGGGTGTTCGAAAGTGGTTATCTTCGTTTCGTGTGATCGAGGCCTTCGAGAAACGAACTATTCAATCGGACCGTACCGATGGAAAGTACTCTGGAAATACTTTATGAAATTTCCAAATTTACGCATTTCTCAATTCGTTTGACGGTGCGTTTTGATTAGGGAATCGGAGAAAAAGTCAACCTTGGCGAAGCGTCTGCGAGACGCTCCAGGGGTTGCTAAAGTTATAGTTTTCGCACCGTACGATGGAGGACTTCGGGAAGTGATCTATTCAATCGAATCATATCGATGGAGAGATCTATGGATGAGCTTTCAAGAATTCCCTGATTTACGCATTTCTCAAGTCGGTTGACGGTGCGTTACAATCAGGGAGTCGGGGGAAAAGACAATTTAGGCGGAGCGTCTGTGAGACGCTCCAGGGAACTTTTATCGAGTCGTGTGAGTTCAGTGTCGTAGGGTGTTCCTTGAGTTAAATAAGGATGTGTGGTGGAATCCTCCGCTCGAAATCCCAAGGTTGATGCTGTTTTGGGGCATTTTTAGCTTCCAGGGGTAAAACGGTCATTTTGACTGGAGTTGACTGGAAATGGTCAGGAATGATCTGGTATATTGTGTTAGGCGTGTAGGGCTGTTTAGGGATGGTTTTGAGAGAGTCTGTCGCCGTTCAGCGGGGTTTGTGCCATGCTGAGTCGTTCAGGGGTAAAATGGTCATTTTGACTAGAGTGAGCCGGAATAGGACCGGATTTGGACCAAATGGCATGCGGGGGATGCCTGATGGTTTGACAACATTGTGGAAGGATGGACTTATCGTTTTTGAGGGATTTTGAACTTTCCCAAAACGTGCCTGGAGGCCCAAGGGGCAGGTTTGGTCATTTTTCACCGAGTCGGGCTAGCAGGCATCGGTGTTGACCTAGGTGTTGGTTTCCGAGACCGCCAGGTCTTGAAAAACTACCTATGCGGTGTTGGTCTCCAAGAATGCCTGTTCTTAGAGAGCTACCTGTAAGGGTGGTGTTGGTTCCTGAGAACGCCTGGTCCTAGAAAGCTACTTAGAAGTGTGGTGTTGGTCTTCGAGAACGCCTGTTCTCGGAGAACTACCAAATGACGGACATTCTACGTTGGCAGGCTAGCAGGCGCCAGAAGTGAACCGTCTAGAATTTGATGAGGTGTTGGTCCCCGAGATTGCCCAATCTCGGGAAGCTACCTGGATGGCGTTGGTTTCCGGGACCGCTTGGTCCGAAAAACTACCTGGAATAATGGTGCTTAAGGCTCCAGTGGATCTTTGTGGACCCAAGAAGCAACCTGTTGACTGGATTGGAGATTGAAAGGCTCGTCTTGAGCTTGCATGTGTTGTGATGTTGGAAACCGAATCCAGTCGGGCCGGAGATTGCCGAGCAGGCAAAAATGGGGTGCTTACAGTTGCCCCTCTTTTTCTGGCTTTGCTTGTTGAAGACAAAAAATTAATAAGGAAGGATCCCATGTTGACTACGAGGCAATCGAAGGGACCGGAGTGGTTGAAATTTGCAATTTTAAGTTTTGAAAACTGGATTATTTGAATTTTGGAATTTTGAAATTTTTCCTAAACCGACATTCCGACTGATGGAATGACACTCCTTTAGGGAGATTCAGGATTTTTGAATTTTGAAAACGATTTTTTTTTTCAAATGATTTTGAAATGTCTTTCTGTAATGGAGGGATTTGGATTTGAATTGGAAGGGTTTGAAAATTTTTTAAAACTTGGAATGAAACTTTTGAGGAAAAAGGTTTGAAAACCTTGAATTTGATTTTGGAATTGAACTTTTTGTGGAGAAAGTTTTGAAACCCGAAAACTTTTTGATAGTACGCTTTTCGAGGCGAAAGCTTGAAAACCTGAGATTTTGGAAGTTGAGCTTTTTGAGGCGAAAGCTAGAAAACCTGAGATTTTTGGAAAGCGAAGCTTTTGAAGGAGAAAGCCCGAGAAACCTAAAAAGATGTTTTGAAAATGGAGCTTTTGAAGGAGAAAGCTCGGAAAGCCCGAAAATTTTGGCAAGCTAGGCTTTTGAGGTGAAAGCCTGAAAACCTGAAATATTTGGAAAGCGGAGCTTTTGAAGAAGAAAGCCCGAGAAACCTAAAAAGATGTTTTGAAAATGGAGCTTTTGAAGGAGAAAGTTCGGGAAATCCGAAAATTTTGGAAAGCTAGGCTTTTGAGGTGAAAGCCTGAAAACAGGAAATTTTTTGGAAAACAGAGCTTTTGAAGGAAAAGCTTAAGAAACTATAAATTTTGGAAAACTAGGCTTTTTGAGACGAAAGCTTGGAAACCCGAGATTTTGGAAGTTAGGCTTTTTTAGGCGAAAGCTTGAAAACCCGAGATTTTTGAAAAGCGGAGCTTTTGAAGGAGAAAGCTCGAGAAACCTAAAAAGATATTTTGAAAATGGTGCTTTTGAAGGAGAAAGCTCGGGAAACCCGATAAATTTTTGGAAAGCTAGGCTTTTGAGGTGAAAGCCTGAAAACTCAGAATTTTTGGAAAACAGAGCTTTTGAAGGAAAAGCTCAAGGAACCCGAAATTTTGGAAAGCTAGGCTATTTGAGGCGAAAGCTTGAAAACCCGATATTTTGAAAGTTGGGCTTTTTGAGGCGAAAGTTTGAAAACCCGAGATTTTTGAAAAGCAGAGCTTTTGAAGGAAAAAGCTCAAAAAACCTAAAAATTTTGGAAAGCTAGGCTTTTTGAGGTGAAAGCCCGAAAACTCAAAATTTTTTGGAAGACAGGGGCTTTTGAAGGAAAAAGCCTGAGAAATATTTTGAGAATGAAGCTTTTAAAGGAGAAAGCTCGAGAAACCCAATAAATTTTATTATTTTTCTTTTCGGAAAACCCGAGAAATGATTCAAAGTCAAACTTTTTTTTAAAGCAAAAAGTTAGAAAACCTAGAGGGTACTTTTAAAATCAAACTTTTTGAAGGGAAAAGTTAGAAAACCTAGAAAGGTGAAAACCATTTGAAGGGGATTCATTTGAACTCAAAATTCTGAAACTACTGTACATATATATTATGAGGGTTAGAAAACTTGTTTTGACTTGAAACTTGGGAACTCTTGAAGACAAAATGTATAGAAAATTCATTTTGACTCAAAACTTGAACTTTTGAAAACAAAATGTGTAGAGAATTCATTTTGACTGGAAAGTTGAACCTTCGAAGACAAAATGTATAGGAAATTCATTTTGGCTTGAAGCTTGAACCTTTGAAAGTTTTTGATCAGGAATTTTCTCTTTGAAATTGAATTGAAATTTTTTTTTTTTTTGGATATGAAAATTGATGTTGACTTTCGAAAGTAAGCAAGAGCTTTGGTCTTTTGAGTTTGAAACTTTTTGTAGAAATAGTTTTGAAAGCTTCTAAAACTGACTCTGAAATTTGAAAGTTTTTGTAGACGAAACTTTGCAAGTTTTTGGAT
This sequence comes from Euryodendron excelsum, assembly GCA_033060915.1. Taxonomy (NCBI): domain Eukaryota; kingdom Viridiplantae; phylum Streptophyta; class Magnoliopsida; order Ericales; family Pentaphylacaceae; genus Euryodendron; species Euryodendron excelsum. Next base: position 6,797,783 of record CM065396.1, read on the forward strand.
ATTTGAAAACTGAATTTTTGGATTTGAAAGAAAGCAAGGCCTTCTATTGTTTTGTTTTGTTTTTTTCTAATTGATTTTGAGACAATTCAGTTAGAATTATACCTGGGCTTTACCTTGAAGATTTGGAGATGGTTAAGCCTGTGGAATCATCAGAGACTGTTCTGTGCTTGTAATTCTTATGTCTCGGAACTTGAAAGGGTGACATTTGTGCCCTTCTAGATTGAGATTTCTTGAGATTGGAGTTCTCAGTGTTTGCTTGACTGTCAAGTTTTGCTTTTGTGGGCGAAATCAGATTTTTGTTGATGCAGACTTTGAGAGGTGGTTCAAGGTTGATATCCTGAAACTGAGTTTTCTTGAACAGACGCTCGGTTTGACGGAATGCTGCTTCTTTGGGGAGGTTCAATGGTTGATAGCTGCTTTTACAGAGGAAAGCTCGAAAACGTAACTTTTTCGGAGGAAGCTCTAAAACCCAATTTTCTTTTTCGGGAAAAGCTCGTAAACCCAATCTGCTTTTTTGGAGGGAAAGCCCTGAAACCCAATCTGCTTTTTCGGGGGAAGCTCAGAAACCCAATCTGCTTTTTTTTTTTTTTTTGGAGGAAGCTCGAAACCCAATCTGCTTTTTGGGGGGAAGCTCTGAAACCCAAATTTGCTTTTTCGGAGGAAGCTTTGAAACCCAATCTGCTTTTTCGAGAGATGCTCTAGAACCCAAATCTGCTTTTTCCGGGGAAGCTCTAAAACCCAAATTTTCTTTTTCAAGGGAAGCTCTGAAACCCAAATCTGCTTTTTAGGAGGAAGCTCTGAAACCCAAATCTGCTTTTTTGGAGGAAGCTCTTAAACCCAAATCTGCTTTTTCGGGGGAAGCTCTGAAACCCAATCTGCTTTTTCGTGGGAAGCTCTCAAACCCAATTTGCTTTTTCTGGGGGAAGCTCAGAAACCCAATCTTTACTAATATAAGGGACTTGTTTGTAGTTCTTTTGTCTTGAATGTTGGAGAAGATGACATTGGCTGCTTCTTGGATTGAGATTTTTAGAGAGCAATGATCTTTTGATGTGTTGATTGTTGACTTTTGCCTCTGACTGGCATGATAGAATTCTGGGTGAGGTGCTTCCTAGGATTCTTGAATTTGGTTTTGGAGGGGGTAAGACCTCCTTTTCAAAGGTTTGAGGTATTCAGAAGGTCGAACATCTATAGGTTAGTTTTCCTTGAGTGGATCAACAGGTTTGCAATTGAATGGGAGATGAAGGGTGCGGTATTGTCTCAGTTTTTATGGTTTTGAAAAAAAGTTGATCAAAGTTGGTCGAGAGGTCAAAGATGGGACATTGCCCCTGTCTTTATGATTTGAGAAGGTTTCAAGTTTGATTAAAGGGATGGAACGTTGCTCCCTATAGGATCAGGCTATTTCGAGGTTGATTGGGAGGTCGAGGGTGGGTCATTGCCCCAGTCTTCATTGTTTGAAAAAGGTGGATTAAGCTATTAAAAGTTTTCACAGGACGTCAAAACGATGTATGTTATACTCATGGATGGATGTAAATGAATGCACAAACTTATGCATGAATGGAATTAAATGCATATCATACCTTTTATGAATGCACAAGATTATACAAGAATGAACTTGACTGTATGTCATACTTTTTGATGAACACACATACAAGAATGGAATTGAATGCATGTCATACTTTTGATGAATGCACAAGATTATACAGGAATGAACTTGACTGTATGTCATACTTTTTGATGAACGCACATACAATAATGGAATTGAATGCATGTCATACTTTTTGATGAATGCACGAGATTATACAAGAATGGAATTAAATGCATGTCATACTTTTTTATGAATACATGCAAATGAAATTGAATACATATCATACTTTTTTATGAATGCACAAATTTATACAGGAATAAAATTGAATGCATGTTATACTTTTTTTAATGAATGCACATACATAAATGAAAATGAATGCACATCATACTTTTTGATGAGTGCACAAAGATGGAATTTGGATGCATGTCATACTTTTTTATGAATGCACATAAATGAAATTGAATGCCTATCATACTTTTTGATGAATGTATAGAGATTAATTTTGAATGCATGTCATACTTTTGGATGAATGCACAATTTATACAGGAATGGAATTGAATGCATGTCATGCTTTTTGATGAATGCATATATCGATGGAAATGGATGTATGTCTCGGGGGTTACCCCAGGGTTCATGTTTAGTTATTATATCTCAGGATCAGGCAGTCTTTGAACTTCTGTCCTCCTCTTGGGATTCCCCTTTTTTGGGTTCTGCCCTTTTCTTACCAGGATGTGATAGCATTCGCATCACTTTCAGAGATTCAATCCATTGACTCGTTTTTCCCCCTCTCTCTTTTATTGAAAAGGAAAACTTCTCTAAGTGGACCCCTCGAGTGACAGCCGATATCGCCCTTTGGCAAAACAACTTGTAGCTTCCTTCGTCAATTAGAGAAGACTTTACTTGGGACCATAATGTAGGCCAGGTTTAAGGGTTGTAAGAAATGAAGGGATACATAGGCCCAAATCTTTAAATTCAGCGGGGGTTGTATGAACCAGAACCACCTTTTGCGAGGAATGAATTTTGCCCCTGTATTTACCATTCTTTTTAGACGTTGTTGTTTCTTTACTCAAGCTTATTTAGACTAAGCAATTTTTCTTGATCTAAGAGGACTTTAATTTGGATTGTAATGTGGGCCAGGTGATGGGGTATTTGAAAGAAAGGATAAAGGCTCAAAACCTATTATATTTGCTAGGCTCCTTAAGACCCAGGATCACCTTTGGCAAGTAGCTCCTACCTTTGTCGTTCTTCTGGACTTTTCTCTTTGTCTAGAAGCTCGCTTCTATTTTGCTCTCATGTTGTCGTTTTGGATGACTCTATCGTCTCTTGAAAGTCATCATTGTGTTTGGAAATTATCATTGTGTTTGGAAATCATTGTCACTTATCATTTGTTTTTTTTTTTATAGGAAATTTTCTCCTTTCTATTCTTTTTTTTTTTTTTTGTGAAAAATTTGCCATTATATTGGTTCCTGCAGGTGTCATAAATACTGCATCATCTTGGAGATCATCATTCATTTATTGCGCACTTTCTTGGAAATCGCCATTCATTCATCGCGCGCTCTGTTGGAGATCACCATCTGTCCATTGTTCATTCTCTTGGAGGGTACTGTTTGCTGCAGGTGTTCTTGAAAATCATCACGTGTTGATGGTTTTGCCTTGACCCAGTGTGGGCGGTGATCATTAGGTCAGCTAAATGATGGGAATGCAACCGGCTCAAGTGGGCTTTGCAAGGGTTATATTTAACTGTATGGTAGAAGAAGAGAGGGCCTCTTTTCATTTCAAGTTGAATTGCTTAGTCTATAAAGCTCTTTCAAAATTTTAGCAACGTATTGAAAATGGTAAATGTTAATTCGCGGATTCGTTCCTTGCATGCATTTGCCCCATTGTGGGGGTGGCTCCTGGTTTGGGCTTTTGAATGGAAATCACATGCAGCTCTAGTGGGCTGACCAACAGATTGCTCTCTATTTGGGAGAATGAAATGATGGCTCCCCTTTATTTTGAGGGTTTAGTTGCTTGCTGCTTTGCTAGGGCATCCTTCGGGGGTCACTCTTTGGGCTTCAACAAGATGTGTGATTGATCTCATCTGTCACCCTTTGTATTTTCCCTCTCTCTGTACTTTCTAATCCTCTCTCCCCTCTTTTCGGAGTCAGAGATTGTTTCTGCTGAAAGTGGTGCTTGTGCTATCCCATCCTTCAAGTTAGGGTAAAACATTTCGAAGGAAAAATTCTTGAGGAAGAAGACATCATTCATGAAGTGCCATGAGATAATGATATAAATATGAAAACTTTGGATCTTTTTCATTTAGATGATGTTATTTTCATGCTCAAATTAGAATTGAAAATTGAAAGATGGGTTTGAAAGAAATCTCCCTTTTTCAGAATAAACCCCTCAGACTGGTTTTGGAATCGCGTTGGCATCCTTCACACTCTATTTTCCATGAGTGTCCATCTGATTGCACAGGGATGGCTTTTTGAGGACCAGTAGAGTGGCAACATGATGTTGAGATCATGGCTTTGCATGAATTATAAATTGGGTGGGATACTGGAGGGATTCTATCGGTTTGACTGTGCTATTGGACCTAAAAACAGAAAAACAAAATGCAGTTAGCATGTGGAGTTGAAGGTTTTATGCAATGCATGTCTTATGGAGGTCCCTTCTTTGAGGGAATCTATGCATGATGTTGAGTCCATTTTGAATGTGGGATTTTCCTCCTGTGTGCAATACAATACCTCTTTGGCATGGGCCGGTTGATACTTCTTTGTTTAGGGAACCCTGCCTCCATGGACTGAGAGAGATTTGGGCCTCTCTTGAGATATGATTCTATGCATGCCATGAATCCTTAGGGTTGGAGAAACCCTTAAGGGTTTAGGTGGGTTTGATTAACATGAGATTGGATCATACCTTTCTCTCTACGGTTGATTAAATGCATGAGAATGCAATAACTTGAGTTTCTTGGAACTCTTGTCCTGGGATGGATGTTAATGCATGAGCCTAATAGTAATTATATGAACAGCATAATGAATAGGCAATTTAGAAGACTCCTTTTTCATTCTTGCTTCATCCTCTGGCTCTCTTGGCCTTTATAGGCTAGGAAGAAGACAATGAGAATGTAAAAAGAAAAACAAAAAGGAGAAGTTAGTGCCTTTAGATTGAAGATTTTTATGCAATGCATGCCCTAGGAGTGCCCCTACTTTGAGAGGGGTACTAAGCATGATGTGTTGGCTCACTTTGGAGATAGGGGGTTGCCCCTGCATGCAATATTGTACCTGTGCGAGCCTGTTCATTCATTCATTCATACATTCATACATTCATTCAATGAAAGTAGAAAGGATAGTTTTATTGCATTTGATTTCTTTTTACATGGAATTGAAAGTACATTTGAAGGGGAAGGGGAACATTTTCCTTGGGACCTTCACCTATCCTATGCTTACATCATGGGATCCTAACTACTCTTGAGTCTTCGGATTCGCCTTGTTGGGAGGAGCCTTTGATTTGAATTGCTTCCTTGTCTTCTTGGCAACCTTATCTCCATGAGCGAAGAAGGATTAGGGCCCCTCTTTATGAGATGACTTTGATGCATGCCATGAATCCTTAGGGTCTCGTGGTACCCTTAGGAGTTTTGGGTTGGCTTAAATTGAGCGAGAAGGTCTTTGAGCCTTTCTCTAGGGATTGATCGGATGCATGAAGATGCAATGACTTGAGTTACTTTGAGAACTCTTGTCTTGAAGTGAATTCCAATGCATGAACAGTTATGATGCATGTACATGGAAGCAACAAGAATTAGATAGCACAATAGCCAGGATTAAGCAAAATTTATAAGGAAAAATAAAGTGGTCGCCCTTTTCTCCTTTATTTTGAAATTGACGCGTGTGTCCTAAGTCTGGCTAAGGTTTGGCTATGCATGGGGTGCTACATGAGCATAAAGTTGGGGTTTACTAATGCTTCCTAAAAAGCTCGGTCCCCGAACCTTCAAACCTCCGGCGTCCACCCCTGGAAGGGTGAACTCCATCTTTGTTTGGTGGTTTGAGCGAGGGAACTATCAAGAGATTGTAGGCTAAGAAACTGACACAGCATCTGCCCCCAGTCAATATACTGTTCCCCCTTCTATCTAGAAGAGTAGTAACCAGGTAATACATGTAAGATGCAAATGCAAGTGAGCGCACCAAGTGTGTGTGGAATTTTTGAAAATGGAGGAAAGGACCCAACAACACACATCACATCATGTCCATTCATTCACATACATGGCAATAAATAAGCTATGAAATAAAAATGTGAACCAAGGTCCACCTACAAAAGAAAAATGCAAAGAGTTAGTAACTTTTTGCAAACCCAATGCAAGATAAAATAGATAACCAATGCAAAAACATAAATGTAAGCAATGGATGTAAGTGGTGACACTTATTTGAAAATCATTTTTGAAAAATAAAGCTTGCTTTGGAAACTTTGAAAAATTCGAAGAGTGGATAAAATTGGGCAATGTAACCGGAGATTCTAGGTGAGTGAAGGGTAAGAGATATGTTAATGGCCTAATCCTCTAAGTAGTCCCCAGTGGAGTCGCCAGCTGTCGCGCCCCGATTTTTTGGGGTGTCCAAGGTCCTTTCGGCTCGGAGACCCTAAAGCACGAAACTCTTTCATTAGAACTCGTCCCCCCTAGAAGGACAAGTGTGACTAGGTTTGAGAATCGATTTGACTAAGGGCCTTTTAGAAAATAAGGAGTCGCCACCTAACTTGATAAAGGTGAGTTGGGGCACCTAAAACTAAGCGTTAATCCGAAGATTAAACTTAGAGTTTTTGAAAAAGGTTTTTAAAAACTCCCTCAATAGAGGGTTATTAGGAGAATAGGTTGTTTGGCAACCTTTTGAAATGTTTAAGCCCTTTTTGAAAATAACTCTATTTTGGTCTTTTGAAAACAGAAATCTAAAATTCGGGGGTTAGTTACGTGTAGGGAAGATATCCTGAGATCATCACCCTACCCCGCCCTTTCGGTACCTACATGTCTAATCACCATTTGTTCACTCACTAGAATAACCGGTTATCATGGTCCACTTTATATCCACTTTAGAAAAATGGGGTTTAGTCATCACTTTTTGGATGAATAATGCATAATGCCTATTTTGGAAGAAGTTTGAAAATAATAGGGGTTTTGGAAGAGTTTGGGATGGAAACTTTGATTTGATTGGAATTTTTGAAAAATGGATTGGGGTTGAAATAAAAGTTATGACCGCACCATTTTAGGTTGCCTACGTATCTCGTTTGGCGAGAATCAGGTCATTCGTAGTTCGAACAAGAGCCCAATGAAAAATAGGCACATTAGGGCCTTTGGAAGGTTTGAAGACACTTTGGGGTCTTTGAAAAGTTTAAGACATTTTGTGGTCTTTAGAAGTTGAAGACTCTTCGTGATCTTGGAAAAGTTGAAGACATTTTGTGGTCTTCAAAGTCTTAACTTGAAATTGGAAGTGAAGTGTTTTGAAAATGCTTTTGGATTGACTCTAAGGGAGTTTTGGAAAAATGATTTGGCATGACTCAAGAAAACTTGGAAGTATTTTTGAAGGCTTGTTTTGAAATCCTAGGAGGCATGGCTTTAGAATGTTTGGATGAATTAGTTTTTGAAAGTGGTTTTTGAACATGACAAAGTATTTGGAATCCTAACATGAACAACCTTAGAAGTTGTTCTTGATTTGTTACTTGTCCTTGGATTCCCTAACCATGAGAAGGCTAGTGACAACTTAGGTTTGTAACCTTTAGAAAACATTTTTGGAAATGTCTCGAAGATGGAGTGTAGGGACATTTGAAGAGTGTATGGAGTTGGTTTTTTGAAATCAAGAGAGTAAGAAGTTTTGGAGAAATGAGAATGGTTTTCAATTGAAACATCACTTAGAAAAGGATTCAAGAGTTGGAACCTTGAAGTGTACTAACCTAGGTTGGGCAACTAGGGTCAAGTTAACCTAGGGTTAGGTAACTAGGGTCAAGTTAACCTAGGGTTGGTCAACTAGGGTCAAGTTAACCTAGGGTTAGGGAGCTAGGGTCAAGTTAACCAAGGGTTGGTCAACTAGGGTCAAGTTAACCTAAGGTTGGTCAACTAGGGTCAAGTTAACCTAGGGTTGGTCAACTAGGGTCAAGTTAACCTAAGGTTGGTCAACTAGGGTCACGTTAGCCTAGGGTTGGATTGAAAAATGGTTTTGAAAGTTGGTTTGATGCATTCTTGGAAAGAGTTTTGAAAACAAAACATGATATGTACGGACTTTGGTTGGCAATCTTTATGAAGATCATTTCCATGAAACTTTTGACTCTAGTCAAGAGTAGGGTTTGTATGGTTGGTGATTGGAAACCATTCCAAGGAAGGTTTTCTCATAGCCATTATAACCACCATCTTGACAAGAATACAAGGGTTCAAAAATCAACATAATGATGGTAATTTTTAGAGCATCATTTTTATGCAAAGGTGGAGAGAATGCATTTTTAAAATCATCTTTGGGGGAGGATTTTGAAAACCATTTTTCAAGGGAACCATTCCATCAAGAGAGGGTTCATATGGCCAATAAAAAGGGAGACCACTCAAGAGAGGGTTCCATGGGGCCATTCCAACCACTAACTTAGAGAGAATGGAAACCTTAAAAATTAGAGGGTTTGAAAGCAACTTTTATGCAATGATGTAAAAGAATGAATTAGGGGGTTGTGAGGGATTTTTTAAGGCATGACTCCTAAGGTCTCACCCTTAACTTCAAGGGGCCAACTCTTGGAACAATTTTTAAAGGACATGTAGAACTTGGAAATGTCATAAAATTAAGAGCAATGCAAACATTGTGGAATATGGCAATAAACATAAAATGAAGCCAAGCATACAACACATGATCAAAATAATAATATGCAAGGGGTCATGATTCACATACAAGGCTTTTAGGCTTCACCATACAAACAAGAGGCTCTTAGGCCATACTATCTTAAAGTAGGCTAGTGAGAGGTCCCCCTACACGGTGGCTCTCACTTGCTTTCCTCTAGGCATGATCTAGGAGCCCTCTTGGCTCAAGCATGCAAGAAAGGGGGGTTGAAGATGGGGATTAAAATAGAGAATAGCCTAAGTAGGCTATGAGGGAGAAGAGAAGAGTGGGGGAGAGCATAAATATAAAAGGGATACCACCTTTTGCCTTCAACACTCTTGTAATCTTCAATGGATGTCTTGATTGGAGCTTGAGTGATTTCAAGGCTGAGAGGCTTGAGTGGAGTGTCTAAGTGTGTATGAGGCTTTGTGTATGGAGTGTATAGGCTCAGGAGAGGTAGAATCTAACTTAAGTGTTGGAGGGAAGGAATATATATAGAGATTCGAGTTTTTGGAGTGATTTCAACAAAGTTTCGTATCAATTTCGGACCTGAAATATGCAAGGGGGGGAGGCCTCTTTTTATAGGCAATCTGGAACGGACCGTGCACATGTGCTACATGCGCACGGCCAAACTTTGGCCTTGTGCATGTAGGACATGCGCAGGTACTGTTCCATTGCCAGAATGACACGTGGCACCCTATGTATTGGTTAAATTTTGACCATTGATCGAAAGTCGGTCGATCTGAACAAAATTTGAGCGCATGTAGCATACGCTCCATCACCAGAAAGATTTGCCCAAACTTTGCCTTGATAATTGGGCCAACCGGGAAGGTTCTAGGGGAATCGATTGCACTCGGGATGTTCTCCTAGTGCAACCAATGAACTTCCATATTTTTGAAGAGTTTGAATTATGTTCAGAGGCGTGTAATATCGTCTTGGGAAGCGTGCTAGAAAGGACACTTTCATGGAGCGTCTGTGATACGCTCCGTGGGTGTTCAAAAGTGGCTGTCTTTGTTTCGTGTGGTCAAGGCCTACGAGAAGCGAACTAGGTGATCGGACCATACCGATGGAAAGTACTCAAGAAATACTTTCTGGAATTTCCAAATTTGCGCATTTCTCAAGTCATTTGACAGTGCGTTTTGATTAGGGAATCGGAGAAAAAGTCAACCTTGGCGGAGCGTTTGCGAGAAGCTCCAGGGGTTGCTGAAAGTTATAGTTTTCGCATCGTACGATGGAGGGCTTTGGGAAGTGATCTATTCGATCGAACCATATCGATGGAAAGATCTATGGATGTGCTTTCGAGAATTCTATGATTTATGCATTTCTCAGGTCGGTTGACGGTGCGTTACCATCAAGGAGTAAGGGGAAAAGACAATTTAGACGGAGCGTCTGTAAGACACTCCAAGGAACTTTTATCGAGTCGTGTGAGTTTAGTGTCGTAGGGTGTTCCTTGGATTAAACAGGGATGTGTGGTGGAATCCTCCGCTTGAAATCCCAAGGCCAATGCTGTTTCTGGGCATTTTTGGCTTCCAGGGATAAAACGGTCATTTTGACCGGAGTTGGCTAGTAATGGTCAGGAATGATCTGATATATTGTGTTAGGCGTGTAGGGCTGTTCAGGGATGGTTTTGAGAGAGTCTGTCACCGTTCAGCGGGGTTTGTGCCGTGCTGAGTCGTTCAGGGGTAAAATAGTCATTTTGACTATAGTGAGCTGGAATAGGACCGGATTTGGACCAAATGGCGTGCAGGGGACGCCTGGTGGCTTGACAACATTGTGGAAGTATGAACTTATCGTTTTTTAGGGATTTTGAACTTTCCCAAAACGTGCCTAGAGGCCTAAGGGGCAGGTTTGGTCATTTTTCACCGAGTCAGGCTAGCAGGCGCCGGTGTTGACCTAGGTGTTGGTTTCCGAGACCGCCCGGTCCTGAAAAACTACCTGTGCTGTGTTGGTCTCCAAGAATGCCCGTTCTTAGAGAGCTACCAGTAGGGGTGGTGTTGGTTCCTGAGAACGCCTGGTCCCAAAAAGCTACCTGGAAGTGTAGTGTTGGTCTCTGAGAACGCCTGGTCTCGGAGAACTACCAAATGATGGACATTCTACGTTGGCGGGCTAACAGGTGCCAGAAGTGAACTGTCTGGAATTTGATGAGATGTTGGTCCCCGAGATCGGGAATCTCGGGAAGTTACTTGGATGGCGTTGGTTTCCGAGACCTCCCAGTCCGGAAAACTGCCTGGAACAATGGTGCTTAAGGCTCCAGCGGATCTTTGTGGACCCTAGAAGCGACCAGTTGACTGGATTGGAGATTGAAAGGCTCGTCTTGAGCTTACATGTGTTGTGATATTGGAAACCGAATCTGGTCGGGTCAGAGATTACCGAGCAGGCAAAAATGGGGTGCTTACAGCACCGTCAAATGACTTGAGAAATGCGTAAATCAGGGAATTCTCGAAAGCTCGCCCATAGATCTTTCCATCGATACGGCTCAATCAAGTAGATGACCTCCTGAAGCCCTCCATTGTACGGTGCGAAAACCATAACTTTCAGTAACCCCTGATCACACGAAACGAATACAGCCACTTTTAAACACCCCCGGAGCATATCACAAACGCTCCACAAAAGTGACCTTTTTGGTACACTTCCCAATATGATATCACTCACCTCTAAACATAATTCAAACTTTTCAAAAGCATGAAAGTTCATCGGAAGCACTAGGAAAACATCCCCAGTGCGACTGATTTCCCCGGAACCTTCCCGATTGACTTGATTATCGAGGCAAAGTTTGGACGAACCTTCCGGGTGATGGAGCATATGCTACATGCACTTAAATTTTGATCGAATCAACTGACTTTCGATTAACGGTCGAGATTTAACCATTACACAGGGTGCCACAAGTTATTCTGGCAATAGAACAGTACCTGCGCATGTCCTACATGCGCACGGCCAAATTTTAGCCATGCGCATGTAGCACATGCGCAAAGCCTGTTCCAGATTGTCTATAAATAGAAGCCTCCCCCCTTGTATATTCCAAGTCCGAAATTGATACGAAACTCTGTTGAAATCACTCCAGAACCTTGAATCTCCATATATATTCTCCCCCTCCAACACTTAGGCTAGATTCTACCCCTCCTAAGCCTATACACTCCACATACAAGGCCCCATACACACTTATACACTCCACACTAGCCTCTCAAGCCTTTTTGAAGTCAATCAAGCTCCAATCAAGATATCCATTGAAGACTACAAATGTGTTGAAGGCAAAAGGTGGTATCCCTTTTACATTTATGCTCTCCCCCACCCTTCTCTTTTCCTTCCTAGCCTACTTAGGCTATTCTCTATTTTAACCCCCATCTTCAACCACCCTTTCTTGCATGCTTGAGCCAAGAGGGCTCTTGGATCATGCCTAGAGGAAAGCAAGTGAGAGCCACCATGTAGGGGGACCTCTCACTAGCCTACTTTAAGATGGTATGGCCTAGGAGCTCCTTATTTATGTGGTGTAGCCTAAAAGCCTTGTATGTAAATCATGACCCCTTGCATATTCCTATTTTGATCATGTCTTGTGTGCTTGGCTTCATTTTATACTTATTGTCATGCTCCACAATGCTTGCATTACTCTTAAATTTTATGACATTTCCAAGTTGTACATGTCCTTCAAAAATTGTTCCAAGAGTTGGCCCCTTGAAGTTTAGGATGAGACCTTAAGAGTCATGCCTTAGAAAATCCCTCACTACCCACTAATTCACACTTTTGCATCATTGCATTTCAACTTGCACAAAGGTTGTTTTCAAACCCCCTAATTTTCAAGGTTTCCATTCTCTCAAATTTAGTGGCTAAAATAGCCCCATGGAACCCTCTCTTGAGTGGTCTCCCTTTATATTGGTCATAGGAGCCCTAAATTGTTAGAATGACCCCCTTTTCTCTTTCTGCTTACCTAAGACTGATGTTCAAACTCTTTAATTCTATAGTTTCTATTCTCTCAAGTTTAGTAGTTGGAATGGCCCCATGGAACCCTCTCTTGAGTGGTCTCCCTTTTGTTGGCCATATGAACCCTCTCTTGATGGAATGGTTCCCTTGACAAATGGTTTTCAAAATCCTTCTCGAAAAATGATTTTAAAAATGCACTCCCTCCATCATTGCATCAAAAATGATCTTCCAAAAATTTCCATCATTTTGTTAAATTTTGACCCCTTATACTCTTGCAAAGATATTGGTTATAATGGCCACAAGGAAACCTTCCTTGGAATGGTCTCCAATCACCAACCATATAAACCACACTCTTGGCTAGAGTCAAAATTTTCATGGAGATCATCTTCATAAAGATTGCCAACCAAACTCCATTGCATATCATGTTTTGTTTTCAAAACTCTTTCCAAGAATGCATCAAAACAACTTTCAAGACCATTCTCCAATCTAACCTTAGGTTAGCTTGACCCTAGTTACCAAACCCTAGGTTAACTTGACCCTAGTTACCAAACCTTAGGTTAACTTGACCCTAGTTATCTAGCCCTAGGTTAACTTGACCCTAGTTATCCAAACCCTAGGTTAACTTGACCCTAGTTACCAAACCTTAGGTTAACTTGACCCTAGTTACCTAACCCTACATTAACTTGACCCTAGTTACCTAACCCTATGTTAAATTGACCCTAGTTACCAAACCCTAGGTTAACTTGACTCTAGTTCACTCACCTTAGATTCACTTAACCCTAGTTAGTTAACCCTTAGTCTTCTTAACCTTAGGTCATCCCAACCTAAGTTAACTAACCTTAGGTTCCCCCTAACTCTAGGCTAACCAAACCTAGGTTAGTGAACTTCAAGGTCCCAACTCTTGGACCCTTTTCTAAATGATCATTCAAAATTTCAAACTATTCTCATAGCTTATTTTCCAAAACCTCCTATTCTCTTGATTTTAAAAACCCAACTCCATACACTCTTCAAATGTCCCTACACTCCATCTTCAAGACATGTCCAAAAATATTTTCCAAAGGTTACAAACCTAAGGTATTCTTAGCCCTCTCATGGTTAGGGATTCCAAGGATGGGTGATAAATCAAGATCAACCTCTAAGGCTGTCCATATTAGGATTTCAAACACTTAGTCATTTTCAAAAACCACTTTAAAAAAAACTAATTCATCAAAATACTCCAAAGTCATGCCTCCAAGGTTTTCAAAACAAGACTTCAAAAGCACTTTCAAGTTCTCTTGAGTCATGCCAAAATATTTTTCCAAAACTCCCCTAAAGTTGATCCAAAAACATTTTCAAAACACTCCACCATCTAGTTTCAAGTCAAAACTTCCAAGACCTTAAAGTGTCTTAAACTCTTCCAAGACTACAAAGTGTCTTAAACTTATCCAAAGACCTCAAAGTGTCTTAAACTCCTTCAAAGACCCAAAGTGTCTTCTAACCTTCCAAAGGCCCTAATGCGCCTATCTTCCATCGGGCTCTTGCCTAAACTACGAATGACCTGATTTTTGCCAAATGAGATACGTAGGCAACCTAAAATGGTGCGGTCATAACTTTTATTTCACCCCCAATCCCTTTTTCAAAAATTTCAATAAATACAAAGTTTCTATTCCAAATTCTTTCAAAACTTCCATTATTTTTAAACTTTTTTTCAAAAACTTGCATTATGCATCATCCATCCATCCAAAAAGTGATGACTAAACCCCATTTTTATAACGTGGATATTAAGTGGACAATGGTAACCGGTTATTCTAGTGAGTGAACAAAGGGTGATTAGACGTGTAGGTACTGAAAGAATGGGGTAGGGTGATGATCTTAGGATATCTTCCCTACACGTAACCAACCCCGAACCTTAGATTTCTGTTTTCAAAAGACCAAGATGGAGTTATTTCAAAAAGGGCTTAAACATTTCCAAAGGTTGCCAAACAACCTATTTTCCTAAAAACCCTCTCTTGAGGGAGTTTTCAAAAAAAAAAAAAAACCTTTTTCAAAAACTCTAAGTTTAATTTTCGGATTAACGCTTATTTTTAGGTGGCCTAACTCACCTTTATCAAGTTAGGTGACAACTCCTGTTTCTCTAATAAGCCCTTAGTCAAATCAATTTTCAAACCTAGTCGCACTTGTCCTTTTAGGGGGAGAAGTTCTAATGAAAGAGTTCCGTTCTTTAGGGTCTCCGAGCCGAAAGGACCTTGGACACTCAAAAACCAGAGCGCGACACTAGCTCACCTTAATCAAGTTAGGTGGCGACTCCAAATCTTTTTCTAAAAGCCCTTTATTCAAACCAATTTTCAATTCAAACCTAGTCGCACTCATTCTTCTAGGAGGGTGAGTTCTAACGAGAGAGTACAGTATTTTTTCCGCTTGTGTGTGTATTCCTCGAGTGCGAAAAATCTGGACGTGACACCAACAAACCTCCTATGTAACCAGGACAAACATTCCTCTTAGCCATGACACGTTTACCAGAGGATTGGATACCTTTGGAAACTAACTTGTCACACACTGTCAGAGTGGCGAAAGCACCAATGCCTGCTAGCCCATTCTTCTGGCTTACGTCACAAGGATCAAAGATCTGTTTCTTTCTACCTCACAAGTTTCCCAAAGAGACTGGCAGCACTCCAACTGGGGCCAAGCTTAAAAATAACATGGCACCACTATAACAGGTGCCAATTTCTGTTATGCCTACCTCTAAATACAGGCCACCCCCTATATATTTTGGGTCCGCAAAATCACTCTAGATACTCTGCCTCTCTGAAAACAGAACTTGAATTCCCTCAAAACTCTAATCCTCTTAAGCCCCTTCAAACCTAACATTCATACACTCAAACCCTAGCTTTCATATACTTTATACACTCAAATCCAAGCCTCCAAGCATCCATTGATGATCAAAGTGCTACATATTCAAAGTTCTCAAGGTTCAAGTAAAGCAAAGCAAACAAAGCAATCAAGGCAAAAAGAAGACAAGATATGGTTACTAGTTAAATTATGTAATCCCCTCCTCTCTTCTTCCTCCTAGTCCACTTGGGCTATTCTTTATATCAATCCCCATATTTTACCTTATCTTCCTGCATGCTTAAAATAAGGGACTTCCTTGTTCACACCTAGGAAGGTCTTAGAGAGAATCACCGTGTCAGGGATTTTCTTTGAGTTTCCCATAAGATGGGGTGGGTCTTTGATTATGTGGTGAAGCCTAACCTTATATGTTCACGTTCCTATCGTATAGTAATTGCCATGTTCATACATTGCATTCAATACCATATTCAAAGGTGTTTTCAAATTGGCATTAAATATTGTTTTCAAAACTTGTATCCAAAATAATTGTTTTCAAAGTTGTTTTCAAAACCATACTCTTATGATGATTCTAGTCACTCCATGGTTAAGATTGTTTTAGAAAAGTGTTATATTCAATATGACTATCAAGGTCTAAATTTGGGTTCGAACCCTAAATTCTTTTCAAAAACCACAACCCTAAAATGATTCTAGCAATTCCATGGTTAGGGTTGTTTTAAGAAAGTGTTATATTCAAAGAGACTATCAAAGTCCATATTAGGGTTTCAAACCCTAGTTTTTGTCAAAATCACAACCCTATAATGGTTTTAGACTTCTCATGATGAGAATCATTTTAATAAAATGAGACATTTAAGAGACTTGTAAAAGTCTATATTTAAACCCCTTTCTAAAATTGTTTTGCAAATCTACTTCCTAAAAATTCTTTCTCAAAGATCTACTTTCCATAAACTCTTTATCTTGAAATCTAAGTCAAAATCATGGAGTCCATATTTGGGAAACCCTAGTTTTCTCACATCAAATCATAGGTTTTCAAAACTATTTTTCTTTATCAAATCATAGATTTTCAAAACCATTTTCTACATGAAATTATAGATTTCCTAATCCAATAATCACATAAAGTGATAGATTTTCAAAATTAAAGCTTTCTAATTTCAAATCAAATCAAATCTTTTCCAAATAAGAAAATAAATCATATCATCTATTTTTGAAAATAAAATTCAATCTTCAACTTTAGGAAATAGAGATCAAACCTTTCCTAACTTCAAACTTTCAAATCTTTCCTAGTTTCAAACTTTCAAATATTTCCTAATTTCAAACCTTTCTTAATTTAAACATTTCCTAAATCGAATCTTTCCAAAATCATGACTTTCCAAAAATGAAACTTTCCTAAAATAAAACTTTGCTAATTTGGAACTTTCCTAAAATCAAACATTTCTATTTTAAGTGCATGTTTCAACCCTAAGTTGCGCAAACCCTTGGAGGCTGAAACCCTAGATCAACCCTAACTCTAAGTTTTGAAGCTTCAACTCTTTTCCAAATTAAGATGGTTTTTAAACCCCAATTCAAGTCAAGATGATTTCAAAGTTTAATTCAAACTTTCAAGAATAAGTCCAAGTTCAATTTCAAATCAAAGTACAATTTTTAATCTTCCAATCAAAGTTCAAGTCAAACTGTTTAAAAGCTCCAAACTTTCTTTTCAAATCAAATAAGACCTCAAAGTGTATATTCCAATCGGAACCCGAGTCCAAACTACGATTGGTCTAATTCCCAACAAAGGGATACGTAGGCAACCCTCGTGGGTGCGGTCTTATCCTTTTTAAAAAATTCAATTCTCTTTTTCAAAATCAATCTCTCTTCAAATTCTTTCCATACACTTACATATCATGCATCATATCATCCCTAAAATGATGACTTAAACCACTTTTCAAAATTCTTTTCAAAGTTAATATAATTGGAAATCGGATAATTAAAGATTCTAAATGAGTGAACCTCGGGTGATAAGATATGTAGGTACCATAAGGGCAGGATAGGGTGAAAGCCTAGTGCATCTTCCCTGTACGTTACTATAAGCACCACATTTTTACCTGCTCAGCAATCTCCGGTCCGACCGGACTCACATTTAAATAGACATAGACATATTTAAGTCAAAACCAACTTTTCAAACTCAATCCAATCAATCAATCGGTTCGTGGGCCTGCCGGGCCCAACATAGGCAAAATGACCAAAATGCCCTTAAAGCATTGCTTGGTCCAATTCTAGTTGGCACGTATTCCTAGAGATAATAAGTCCCCCTTTCAATCTTGAATCTAATTTCAAATTCGATTCCAATTTAAATCAAATTCGGCACGTCTTTCGAAAAAGTTGATCCCTCAAGTAATAAGACCATCCAATCCAGCACATTTTCTGAGAAAATTCTTCGGAACGGTAAGTCCTTTCAAACCCATAGACTGGGATGGAACCCAAGTCCCGGAAATGGTAGAACGGTCCACCTTTGGCGCTTGCTAGCCAGCCAATGAAAAATGTTCATTATTCGGCACGTGTTTTGATAAAGTTGATTTCTCAAACGTTGAGTTCATATAATAGCTTCCTGAGATCAGACAGTCTCCGGAATGAACGAGCACTGTCAGAGTGCCGGAAACATTCACAAACATTGCAACCATCAGAGTGGCGGAAGCACTCGTAAACAAGTCAACATTTGGAATTACCAACAAAACCCTTATGTCACGGGATCGAATTTGCCTCTTAGCTGTGACACATTTACCAAAGGACGAGATACCTTTGAAACTAACACTCAAAACCTGGGTTAACACCAGTGCCTAATAGCCCATTCTGGTGAAAAATGACTAAACTGTCCCTTGGACTTTTTCTGGCACACTTCTCAAGAAAGTACTTAAGTCCACAAAGCGGCAAGTCCACTTTTCCAAGATCATCCCAAAGATGATCTAGCATGTTCAAATGCCTTCTAGTCGGTTCCGAGCCAATTCCAAGACCATTTGGTTGAAATGATCATTTTGTCCCTAGGTATCCGAGCGCTTCTAGGAACCACACCAACTCTAGGTATCAAACCGGTAAATTTCCGATAATGCTTCTAATAGTATTCATAACCTTCCAATTCTTTTTTGGATCATTCTGAGTCTATTTTGGTAAACCTGATGCAAAATTACCGTTTTGCCCTTAGAGGGCTGATCGTCTTTTCCAACCACACCAGCTCTAGGTATCAAACTGAAAACCTTTCAAAACACTCTAGATAGTGTTTCCAACCTTCAAGTCCTCTCATGAGTCATTTTGAGTCCATTCCGATGGTTTTTCGGTCTAGTTGACCGTTTTGCCCCTAATAGCTCGATCGACCATCTTGACATTGTGTTTTCAAGTTCATTACCCCCGAGACACTATTTCAAGGTTTTCCACCCATTTTCGGCCTTTCAGACCATTCCTAGCCTTCCAGAACATTCTCGGACCTTTCGAAGTCACTCTTAATAAAGCCAAGCCAAAAATTGCATGGTAGTCACTAATACAGGCGCCCAAATCTTTTGCCTTGATATCAAGGGTTGCCAGACACATTGCTTATTGACCTTAAAATTTTTCTAAGTGGCTGGCACCACTACTAGTGGCACCAAGCCAAAGATTGGCCTGGCGCCACTCCTAGTGGCGCTAATAGGAAATTTGGCCTAGCGCCACTACAATAGGCACCAAGTCAATTTTCTGTCTTTAAATACAGAGCCTCCTCCTGCATGAAAAAGGTGCACAAACTCAGTCCAAAAACTTTGCTTTTTGAATTACAGAGCTCGGAGTCTCTCCAAAACCCTAGCCTCTCTAGTCTCTTCAAACCTTAGTCACCATACACATACGCATTCCATACACCTATACACAAGTCTCTAAAGCTTCCATTGAAGACTCAAGGCGCTGCAACTTGGAAGCTCTCAAGGATCAAGCAAAGCAAAGCAAAAAAAGCAAGCAAAACAAGAAGAAGACAAAGTAGGCTATCTCTTTAGGTTTACGTACCCCTTCTCTCTTTTTCCTCCTAACCCACTTGGGTTTTCTTTTATTTTAATCCCGTATCTTCTTCTCCCCCCCCCCCCTTCTTGCATGCTTAAACCAAGGGTTTTCTCGATTCATGTGTAGGAAGGATGGTTGAAAGTCACCGTGTCGGGGGCTTTCTTCTAACTCAACTTTAGATCATGTGGATTCGGCCCCCTTGACTATGTGATGAAGCCAACCTTGTATGTTCACGAACCTACTTACATTATACATATCATATTCATTCATCTACTCAAGATTGTTTTCAAAGTTTGCATCAAAATCATCTTTTAAACTTGCATTCAAAATCTTGTTTTCAAAATCACATTTCTAGAGTGACTCTAGCCATTCCATGGTTAGGGTTGCTTTAGAAAAGTGTTACATTCCTTGTGACCATCAAGGTCCATATTTTGGGTGTAAACCCTAACGTGTTTTTCAGCAAAACCACAATTTTAAGATGATTCTAGCCATCCCATGGTTAAGGTTATTTTAAGAGGGTGTGATATTCAATGTGATTAAATTTGTTCATATTTCAAATCCATGTTGTTTTCAAAACCACCAACTTAGAATGATTCTAATCTCTTTATAGTTAGGATCATTTTAGAAAGTGAGACATTGAAAAGATTTTCAAAAAGTCCATATTCAAACCTATTTCAAAATTGCTTTTCAAAATACTTTCTATTAGCTCTCTTCAATAATCTACTTTCTAAAAACTTTCCTAAAAACTCCCTTCAAAAATATATTTTTCAAAGAGCTCTTTTCAAACTCCTTTCCAAAAGTTTTTTTCAAAATACTTTCTAAAAACTCTCTTCGGGTGTCCTGCCTAGAAACTCTCTTCAAAAGGTTTTCAAAAATTCTTTTTTTAGAGTCCAAGTCAAGCCTCATATCCCATGGTTAGGAAACCCTAATTTTCTTTCCTAAAAATATGGCTTCCTCTTTTGCTTCAAATCATAGCTTTCCAAAACTATCTTCTACATCAAATCTTAAATTTTCAAAATCTCATTTTCCAAACAAAATCATAGCTTTCTCAATCCTAGATTTTCAAAATTCAACCTTTCCAATTCCATGCCAGATCAAATCTTTCAAATTAGGAAACTAGATCAAGTCCTCCAATTTTAGAAACCAAATCAAATCATCTCTTTTTGGAAACAAAATCAAATCTTCTACTTTAAGAAATAAGAATCAAATCTTTCTTAAGTCAAATATTTCCTAACTTCAAACTTTCTAAATTCAAAACCTTCCTAAGTTCAATATTTCTAAATTCAAAACATTTCCTAATTCCAAACTTTCAAAATTCAAAACTTTCCTAAGTTCAAACTTTCCGAATTCCAAATCTTTCCAAAGTTGAAACCTTTCCAAATCCAAAACTTTCCTGAAATGAAACTTTCTTAAAAAGAAAATTTTCTAATTTGGCATTTTTCCTAAAATGGAACTTTTCTATTTTGAAACTTTCCTAATTCGAAGATTTCCAAATCTAATCCTTCTTAAACCTTAAGTTTTTCTAAACTCCTTCAAATCAAATAATCAAGTGTTTTCTAAATCAAATTAAATCTCTTTTCAAATCTTTCTTAAATTCAACTTTCCTAATTCAAACCTTTCCTAAATCTAATTTTCTAAAATTGAACTTTTCAAATCTAAATCAAATCCTTTCCAATTCAACTACATGTTCCAATCTTAGGTTACCTAAACCCTAGGAGGCCTAAACCCTGGTTCAACTCTAACCCTAAAGTTAGGAAGCTTCAACTCTTTTCTAAAACTCCTTTCTAAACCAAGATGGTTTTCAAACTTCACTTCAAGTCAAAAATTTTTGCAAAATCTTTTCAAATCAAGTCCAAGTTCAATCTTTTCAAATCAAAATCAATTTCAAATCCTCAAGTTCTATTTCAAATCAAGGTCAATTATAAGTTTAATTTCCAATCTCCTATTCAATGTTTAAATCATACTCTTTTCTAGTCAAACTTTTCAAAATCTCAAAGAGTATATTTTCAATCAGACTATTGTCTGAACTACGACTAACTAGATTCCTAAAAAGAGATACGTAGACAACCCTCATGAGTCCGGTCATAACCTTTTTCAAACTTCCAATTTCATAACCTTTTTCAAGTTTCTAATTCCATAACCTTTTTCAAACTTCCAATTCCTTGATCTATTTCGAGTGTCTAATTCTAAAATCTATTTTCAAATCTCCAATTCCAATCTCTGAAGCCTTCTTTCAAAAATCAAATATTTCTTTCATAATCTTTTTCAAATTTTAAATTTTTCTTTCCATGTCTTTTTAAAATCAAATCAAGTTCTTTTCAAATCTACCTTCAAAGTCAAATCAAATTCTTGTACTTGCATATCATACATCATGTAAAATTTCTTTCTAAAAGTTCTTTTCTAAAGTGGATAGTATTGGACATTTATTAATCAAGATTTCGAATAAGTGAACCTAGCGTGAATAGACATATAGGTACCGCAAGAGCAAGGTAGGGTGATGGCTTAGTGCGTCTTCCTTTCACGTAACTAACCTTCGAACCTGGATCACAACTTATAAAGACTAAATAGAGTTATTTTCAAAAAGGGCTTAAATATTTTCAAAGGTTACCAAACAACCTATTTTCTTAAAAACCCTCTCTTAAGGAAGTTTTCAAAACCTTTTCAAAAACCCTAAGTGTGATCTTCGGATTGCGTTTAGTTTCAGGTGACCTAACTCACCTTAATCAAGTTAGTTAGCAACTCCAAAACCTTTTTCCAAAAGCCCTTAATCAAATCAATTTCAAATTCAAACCTAGTCACACTCGTCGTTATAGGAGAATGAGTTCTAACGAGAGAGTACTATATTTTTTCTACTCGTGTATATTTTCCTCGAGTGCAAAAAATCGTGCCGCGACAAGTACCAACCTCCAAACCTAGAATCCCTATTTTCAAAAGACCAAAATAGAGTTATTTTCAAAAAGGGCTTAAACCTTTCAAAAGGTTGCTAGACAACTTGTTTTCTCCAAAGAAACCCCCTCTTGAGGAAGTTTTTCAAAATCTTATTAAAAACCCTAAGTTTAATTTTCGTATTGCACTTAGTTTTAGGTGACCTAACTAACATTAACAAAGTTAGGTGGTGACTCCAAATATTTTCCAAAAGCCCTTATTCATTTCAATTTCTTATTCAAACCTAGTCGTATCCGTCCTTCTAGGAGGATGAGTTCTAATAAGAGAGTACCGTGCATTTTTTTACCTTTCTAGAGTGTAAAAAAATCAAGGTGTGACACTCCTTCCAATAACTTTCTTCATCAGTTTCCCAACTTCCTCGGAATAATCCTTAACCAAGATCTACTCCGGTTCATCCCCCTCTTCTATTTCCTTTAGTACCAAGTTGACATTATGATCCGGTAAGGGGTTTGTTGTCACATTTGGAGTAGGAGTTGGGTTCACCGGTTGTATGTTAATGGTTTTGTTGTCTACCAGGTCTTGAATTTTGTGCTTGAGAGAGGTGTAACTTTGCGTGTCATACCCTCAGCCACCCGAATGGTATTCACAAGTGAGTGTGCCATTGAAGGTTGGAGGTAAAGGGCTTAGCAATGGATGGGCTGGTATAGGCTTCAGTATATTATTCTGTAAGAGGTTATGGTAGGCTTCTATCTCTGTGCAAGCTAAGGTATCAAAGGTATAGATGCGTCAGGCCAGCTTATTGAAATTGGGCCATGCCCCAACAGGAACAAAATTAGGCATTTGAGCTATCATGGTTAAGGTGGGTATGGGTAGTATAGGCTATGATTGGAGTGGTGTATAGTATTGCGGCAGTTGAATAGGCGAGATGGCTGACACTTCACTCCCCTTCTTGATTGTTCTCCTTGTAGTGGCCAAAAACCCTCTCTCGAAGATATTTTCAAAACCTTTTAAAAAAACCCTAAGTGTGATCTTCGGATTGTGTTTAGTTTTAGGTGACTTAACTCACCTTAATCAAGTTAGGTGGTGACTCAAAAACCTTTTCCAAAAGCCCTTAATAAAACAATTTCAAATTGAAACTTAGTCGCACTCGTCCTTCTAGGAGCATGAGTTCTAACAAGAGAGTACTGTATTTTTTTCACTTGTGCGTATTTTTCCCGAGTGTGAAAAATTGGGGCGCGATAGCTGGCGACTCCACTAGGGACGCTTAGAGTACTATGCCATTTTCATGTCTCTTCACCCTCACCCATTTCGAGTCTTCGATTAATTTGTCTAATTCTATCCACTTCAAACTTTCAAAATCAAGTTTTTCCAAATTGTTTTAAAAAATATGTTATAGCATGCATTCAATTACATTGAATTATTTAATCTTGCATTAAGTTTGTCATTCAAGTATTGACTTTTGCATATTTATGTTTATAGGTGGACCTTTGTTCACATTTTGTTTCATGTTATATTAACTGCTATGTATGTCATCAATGTATGGAATGAACATGATGGATGGGAGTTGTTGGGCCCTTTCCTCCACTTTTCAAAATTTCACACACATTCAGCACGTGCACAAGCATTTGCATACTTGTATTCTTACATGAAATGTCCCTTCTAGCTAGAAGGGGAATGATATATTGGTTGTGGGCATGATGTTGTGTCAGTTTCTTCGCCTACGACCTCTTGATGGTTCCTCGGATTGGATCACTAACCAATCATGGCACCGCCTCGGGGAGTGAGTCTAGGTTTGAAAATCTAGGAACCGAGCTTTCCTAGGAAGCATTAGTAAACCCTCAACCTCATGCTCATACAGACACCATGCATAGTTGAACCTCTGTCGGATTTAAGTTACGCACGTCGTTTTCAAAACCATAGAGGAAAGGGCAACTGCTTTACTTTGGTTTAAGCTTGTCTATTTCTGTTGTTGTAATGCTTATATTCATGTTGTTATAATGCTTGTATAAATGCTCATACATCCATGTTTTCTTTACAAATGTATTCTATCTCTCTCTCTATTCTATGTATCCATGCTCATGCATTCAATATTCCACATCAAGACAAGAGTTCCAAAGTAACTCAAGTCATTGCATCTTCACGCATATGATCAACCCAAAGAGAGTGACACCAAGATCACTCTCCCTTGCATGAAACCTACCAAAATCCTAAAGGTTCCCATGTAACCCTAAGGACTCATAGCGTACATTTCAAGTCATTCCATAAGAGAGCCCTCAATCCTTCTATGCTCACGGAGATAGGATTTCCAAGAAGATAAGGGGCAATCAAATAAAGTCTCTCAGCAATGTCATCAACATCAACGAAGGCAAATCTGAAGACTCAAGAGTAGTTTAGGGTCCTAAATGTAAAAGTAGATAGGTGGAAGTCCCAAGGAAATTGTTCTCGCTCTCCCTATTACAATGTATTTCAATTCCATTATATTTAAACTCTAAAGTTCAATATACTTCCTTATTTATGAATGAATGAATGAATGTATATTCCCGCTGAAACGGTAAAGCAGCTGCATATAGCCGAAAAGTGAGTCAAAGCCATCATGTTTAGTCTCCCTTTTAATAAGGGACATCTATAGGGCATTCATTGCATAAAGTTCCTCAAATATCAAAACTAACCTGTGGTTTGTGTCTTTGTCTTTCTTTTCTTCCTTTTTCCTTCACAGATATTACACCTAAGTTTAAGATCTCAATGGAGCCGCTCAATGAGTCACCAAGTCTAATCCTCGAACAAAACCAGGCCTAGATATTAGAAGAAGTAATAGGACTTAGGAAAAGGACGATCAAAATGGAAGCAATGCTCTCCTTACTCGTATCCCATGCAAGTATGACAACCAATGTGCAGGCAGAGGCTCCTCAAGATCAAAGCTATGAGAGGCATACTATCCCACGAAAAAGAAACAAGGGAAAAGGCTGAAATTACACCCCATTGGATTGCCGACATCTTTGCCAAGCCAACCACCTTGTTCTGATACTTCCCAAGCCTATCTACAACCGGGAGCCCCAATCATATAATCCTAGTCTATCATGTGAATCATATTCTAACTCACTTGGTCGTGGCATAGAAACTAGTCCCACTTTGAAACACAAAACCCAAAGCTTCCTTAATCTCCATGCCACCGACCCTGCCATTAATGACCCCTGGCCTTCGAAAACATCTAGGACGCCCTTTCAACCTAAAAGGGGAAGTGGGAAAATTTGAGTTTTCACTAAACTTGCTTGCACACAAACCATAACCTACTATGACCTTTTAGCAGCGGGATACTTGAAACCTATACCCTCTCGGCCTCAACCCAATCCTTTGCCACAATACTTTAACTCGACAGCAAATTGTGAATATCACTCAGGCAGCTAGGGACAACACCGAAGACTATTTGACACTCAAACACCATTGACTTACAACCGGTGAATCCTCCTCTTGCTCCAAGTGTCACTACAAACCCTCTATTAGACGACACTGTCAATGTCATCACAGAGTACAATGATGATAGGGTTTTGACCACCATATGCCGAGAGGTATATTACAAGGATGAAGATGAAATAGACTGGGAGGAGCTCGAGCAGTGTTACGCCTTATCTTGGTACAACCCTAATAAAGTGCAAGACCCCGAAGATGGGCCTGTGGATGAAACTGCCAAGGAGGTTGACCATGTGGTACAAGAAGCTGAGTACATGGAAGAAGAATTGCAACCATGCCTTTTTGACCCATCCAAAATATAGGAGCCATTCATACCAAGTACTACAGGCTCGCAGCTATGCACACTTAAGGAGCACGGCCGGGTACGAAAGCAAAAAACCCAGAGCCCGAGTTAAGTCTATTAAGTTGGAAGAAGGTGAGCTGGCCAACTTGTTCATTGAAAAAACTAAAGAGACAACTGAGGAAAGCAAAAGGGTTAATGAAGTTGACGATTGCACCATCACTGTCAACTCACTCGAAGCCCTAGGAGGAGCCTCTGCCTTCCATGCCTTATCTAAAGATTTCAACAACAAATGGAGAGTCAAAGGTGTGGGCATTATTCCAAAGCCCTACTGAGAGGGGTTCTCTTCAAAAGCATACAAGAGAGGGGTCTTTTCACGCACTTTCTTTCTATTCCTTTTATTTTGTCTTTAAATTACAGTTTGCATTTCCATATTGCTTAAAGAACTCTATGCCTTTCACTAAGAGAATAAAATGATAGTCTTTTTCTTCATTACTGTTATCTTATATTTTTCATGTGAATGGTGAATGTTTCCTATACAAGGGGCATGGTCTATCTTAGGGAGGACCTGGCTCGAAGGGTATGATAGCATAAATAAATCACTCGTCAATTGATCAACTTTACAAAAGAGAGAAGATGAGGATGAGTGAGGAAACTACCCAAAAGCGGCACTTGCAAGACACCGAAGCTAAGCAATGTGTGGCTAGACTATCAAAAGGAAGAGGAGCCATCTTTTATTTTCTCATAAAAAATGATGATGATGTTTATATACCCTTTGCTTAACCCACTAGTTCCTCGTAGAAAGCAAAGGATTTCTTGTCAAACCCGATCCATGACCGTCCCCCCACACTAGGGCAGACAGATAACCAAGAACTCCACAAAGCATGTCATTCATCCTCCATGAAGCTGAAGCAATGTTGAATGCTCTATGGATCAAGCAATTGTAAGCACCCCATTTTTGACCGCTCGGTAGTCTCCAATCCATCTAGACTTGTATTAAAGTCAATATAGACGTATTCCAATCTAAATCAACTTTCCAAGTCTAATCCCGTCAATCGATCGCTTCGCGAGCCCTTAGGGCCCAAATAGAGGCAAAATAACCAAAATGCCCTTGGGGGTATTGTTCGGTCCAATTCCAATAGGCACGTCTTTCCGAAGACGGTAAGTCCTCATTCCAATTCCAATTAAATTTGGCACACCTTTCAAGAAAGTTGATTCCTCGAGGTGGTAAGACTATCCAATCCGGCACATTTTTTAGTGAACTCCTCGAAACGGTAAGTCCCTTCAAAACTGTCAACCGAGACGACACCCCAAGTCCTTGAGATGGTAGAACGGTTCACCTTTGGCACCTGCTAGCTCGCCAATGCAGTAATGTCGTTTTGACAACTTCCGAGAAAGTTGATTCCTTAGGCGCCAAGTCCACCTAGCAACTTCCAGAGATTAGGCAGTCTCCGGAATGATCGCGACCCGTTGGAGTAATAAAAATACTCGTAAATATTGCAACCGTCATAGTGACGGAAACACTCGCAAACAGGTCAATGTAGGGAATTGCCAACAAACCCCTATATCACGGGACTGCCATTAGAGTGACGGAAACACTCAAAACCCAGGTCAACACCAGTGCCTGCTAGCCCACTTCGATGAAAAAAGACCAAACTACCCTAGGGCCATTTTTGGCATGTTTCTCGAGAGAGTACCTAAGTCCTCAGAACGGTAAGTCCACCTTTCCAAGATTGTCTTAAAGATAATCCAGCATGATTAGGTGTCTTCTAGTTGATTTTGGGCCAATTCTAAGACATTCCGGTCAAGATGACCAATTTGCCCCTAAGCATCTGAACGCCTCGGGAACCACACCGGCTCTAGGTATCAAACTGGTAACCTCCTGAGAATGCTTATTCTAGTATTCCCAACTTTCCATTACCTTTTCGAGTCATTCTGAATCAGTTCCGATAAACCCTGTGGAAAATGACAGTTTTTTCCCTAGTGCGCCGGTCGCCTCTTCTAACCACACCGGCTCTGGGTAACAAACCGGTAACCTCTTGGGACATTCTGAGTACTGTTTCGAAACCTCAAGGCTTCTTCCAGGACATTCCGAGTCCATCCTGGTAGTTTTTCAATCCAGTTGACCGTTTGGCCCCTAATGGCCCGGTCGACCCTTCAAACACATCCTGTTATCATTTTTCAGGTCTAATACCTCTGGGACTCTATTCTAACGGTTCCTGTTCTTTTCTAGCCTTTTGGGCCAATCCTAATCCTCTAAATCCTTCCTAGACCTTCTGAAGTCACTCCTAGTGAAGCTAGGCTAAAAATTGCATGGTAGTCACTAGTACAAGCACCTAAATCTTCCGAAGATACGTTGCTTGCTGACCTTAAAACTTTCCTAAGTGGGTGGCGCCAAGCCAAAATTTGGCCTAGCGCGGCTCTTAGTGGCGCCAAAAGGAAATTTTGCCTAGCACCACTACAACAGGCGCTAAGTCAATCCTCTCTCTATAAATACATAGCCTCCTCAGCATGAAAAAGGTCCGCAAACTCAGTCTAAAAACTCTTCTCTTCGATATACAGAGCTCGTAGCCTCACTAAAGCCTAATCTTCTTTAGGTTTTCCAAAACCCTAGCCTCCATACAGAAACCCTAACTCACTTATACTCCTATACACTCATACACTAGCCTCCAAAGTCTCCATTGAAGACTTGAAGTGCTACAACCCGAAGCTCCCGAAGATCAAGACAAGCCCTTGAAGACTGATGCAAAGCAAAGCGAGGACTGAAGCAAAGCAAGCAAAATAAAAAGATACAATGTAGGCTTTCTTTTTACGTTTATGCATCTACCACCTCTATCTTCTCCCTCCTAACCCACTTAGGTTTTCTTCTGTTTTAATCTCTCATCTTCTTCCCCCCCTTTCTTGTATGCTTGAAACAAGGGACTTCCCGGTTCATTTGTAGGATTAGGCTGTTGAAGGTCACCGTGTTGGGGGCTTTCTTTTAGTCTAATCGGAGACCACGTGAGTTCGGCCCCCTTGATTATGTGGTGAAGCCTTAACCTTGTATGTTCACGACCCCAACTTGCATTGTGCATATCATGATCTTGCATTCCTCCAAAATTCATTTTCAAACTTGTTTTCAAAACTTGCATTAAAATCGTTTTCAAAGTTTGTGTTGAAATCTTTTCTTTCAAAACTTGTTTTCAAAATCACAATCCTAAGGTGATTATAGCCTTTCCATGCCTTGGGTTACTTTAGGAAAGCATTACATTTAAAGTGGCCAATATGGTTCATATTTTCAAATTTTGTTGTTTTCAAAACCACTATCCTAAAGTGGTTCTAACCTTCTTACAGTTACAATCGCTTTAGGAAAGTGAGATATTTTTATAAACGTTCCGAAAACTCTCTTTTCAAATCTCTCCTCCTCAAAATCTCTTTTCCAACATACTTTCTAAAAAATCTTTCTAATCTCCTTTCCAAAATTGTTTTCAAAAATCTATTTTCCAAAACTCTTTTCAATACTCTTTTCCAAAAAAAAAAAGCCCTCTTCAACATTCACTTTGTAGAAGCATTCCCTAAAACTCTTCCCAAAAATCTCTTTCCTAAAAACTCCTTCCCAAAGAACTCTTTCCAAAATCCCTTTCCAAAACTCACTCTTCAAAATTCACTTTCCAAAAACTCGTTTCTAAGATTTTCTTCCAAAAACTCACTTTTCAAAAATCTCTTTTTTTAAAGTCCAAGTCAAACCCTAGAGCCAACGAATAGGAAACCCTAATTTTCTTTCCTAAAACGTGATTTTCAATCTTGTCTTAAAACCTAGATTTCCGAACTCTCCTTCTTTACATCTAAGTCATAAGTTTCCAAAACCTATTTTCTACGTCAAAACTATAGTCTTCCAAATTTACGATTTCAAAAACTTCACCTTCCAAATCGATATCAAATCCAATCTTCCCATTTAGGAAACTAGATCCAATCCTCCATTTTTAGAAACAAAATCAAAACACTTCCTCTTAGACACAAAATCCAAATCTTTCCTAAATCCAATCATTCCTAATCTCGTACTGTCCTAAACCTTAAGTTTTCAAAACTTAAACTTTTAAATCTTTTCTTAAATTAGGCTTCTTCATCTTTCTAATTCCAACCTTTCCTAAATTCTATACCTTTTCCAAATCTAGCTTTTCAAATCTTTCTAATTTCAAATATTTCTAAATTCCAAATCCAAAATTTTCCAATTTCAAAACTTTCCGATTTTAATTCTTTCCTAATTCGAAGCTTCCCTAATTCGAAACTTCCCTAAAATGAAAACTTTCCTAAATCGAAACCTTCCTAAATCAAAACTTCCCTAAAACGAAAACTTTCCTAAATTGAAACCTTCCTCAATCGAAACTTCCCTAAAATGAAAACTTTCCTAAATCAAAACTTTCCTAAATCGAAACCTTTCCTATTTCAAAACTTTCCTAAATCGAAACTTTCAAAACCTTTCTTATTTCAAAACTTTCCTAAAATGAAACTTTCCTAATTTGAAAACTTTCCTAAAATGAAACTTTCCTAATTCGAACCTTTCCTAAATCCAATCTTTCCCTAATCTTCCATGTCCAACATCTGAGTCAAATCTTTCTTAAATCTCAAGTCTTTCCTAAGTTCCATTTTTCTTAAGTCTAGGTTTCCTGAAACCAAGTTTTCCAAACTCAATCCTTTCAAATCTTCCAATCAAAGATCCAAGTCCAATCCTTTCAATTCCAAATTCCAAATTCCAATCCTCTATTCTAAGTTCAAATCATATCCTTTTTCAAATCATCTGTTCCAAGCTCAAATCAAAACCTTCTATTTTCTATCGGATTCTTGTCCAAATGACGACTGACCTGATTCCTCCAAAGGGATACGCAGGCAACCCTCATGGGTGCAGTCACAACATTTTTCAAATTTCCAATGCCATAACTATTTTCAAATTTCCAATTCCGTCATCTATTTCAAATTTCCAATTCCAAATTTCTATTTCCAATCTCCAAAACTTTCTTTCGAAACCAAATCTATCTTTTCAAATCTCTTTTCAAATCAAATCAAGTTCTTTTCGAATCTATTTTTAAAATCAAATCTTATTCTTGCACTTGCATATCATGCATCATGTCAATTTCTTTCTGAAAGTTTATTTTCTAAAGTGGATAGTTTTGGACATTTGTTAATCGAAGACTTTATTGGGTGAATCTAGGGTGAATAAACATGTAGGCGTCGCAAGGGCAGGGTAGGGTGATCGCTTATTGCGTCTTCCCTATACGTAACCAACCTCCGAACCAAGAATCACTGTTTTCAAAGATCAAATGGAGTTATTTTCAAAAAAGGAATTAAATATTTTCTAAAGGTTGCCAAACAACCTGTTTTCTTAAAAACCCTCTTGAGAGGTATTTTCAAAGTCGTTTGGAAAAATCCTAAGTGTAGTCTTCGGATTATGCTTAGTTTTTAGGTGACCTAACTCACCTTCATCAAGTTAGGAGGCTACTCCAAATTGTTTTCCGAAAGCCCTTTATTTAAATCAATTTTCAATTCAAACCTAGTCGCACTTATTCTTCTAGAAGGATGAGTTCTAACGAGAGAGTACAGTATTTTTTCCGCTTGTGTCTGTATTCCTCAAGTGCGAAAAATCTGGGCCCGACAGCTGGCGACTCCACTGGGGACACTTAGAGGGTTAGGCCATAGTCATGTCTCTTCACCCTTCACCCATATAGAGTCTTTGTCGGGCCCGGATTTTTCACACTCGAGGAATACTCACCCAAGCGGGAAAAATGTTGTACTCTCTCGTTAGAACTGACCCTCTTAGAAGAATGAGTGCGACAAGGTTTGAATTGAAAAAATTGGTTTGAATAAAGGGCTTTTGAAAAAGATTCGGAGTCACCACCTAACTTGATTAAGGTGAGTTAGGTCACCTAAAAACTAAGAATAATCCAAAGACTACACTTAGGGTTTTTGGAAAACAATTTTGGAAAACATCCTCAAGAGAGGATTTTTTAGAAAATAGGTTGTTTAGCAACCTTTTGAAAACATTTAGCCCTTTTTAGAAAAATAACTCCTTTTGGTCTTTGAAAACAGTGATTCTAGGTTTGGAGGTTGGTTACGTGTAGGGAAGACGCACTAAGCTATCACCCTACCCCGTTGTTTCGGTACTTAAATGTCAATCTACCCTAGATTCACCTATGAGAGTCTTCGACTAACTATTGTTCAATCCTACCCACATTGAAAAACAATGTTTGAATAGAAACTAACATGATGCATGATATGCAAGTGCAATAGAAGAGAATTGAAAAATAGATTTGAAAAAAGATTAATTTGAAATTGATTTGATTTGAAAATTGATTTGCAGAGATGGAATTGAAATTGGAAAGTTTGAAAATTGAAAGTAGAAGTTTGAAAATAGAAATTTTGAAATTGAAATTTTGAAAATAGATTGGAATTTGAGATTTGAAAAATGTGGAGACCGCACCCATGAGGGTGGAATTGAAAGTTTGAAAAGTATTGTGACCGCACCTATGAAGGTTGCCTACGTATCCCTTTGGGGGAATCAGATTAGTCGTAGTTCAGACCGGAGTCTGATTGAAAAGAGATTGATTTGAAGAGAGAGAGATTGGATTATAAGAAAGAGATTGAATTGAAAATTGGATTTGATTTGAGATTGGAAGAGGAGATTGGAAATTGAAATTGAGAAGATTGGACTTTGATTTGAAAAGATAGATTTGGACTTGTTTTGGAAAGAGAAGGTTTAAGAAACCTAGGCTTAAGAAAGATGAGACTTAGGAAAGACTCCAGAGTTTAAGAAATATTAGATTTAGGAAAGGTTCGAATTAGGAAAGGTCCAATTTAGGAAAGTTACGAATTAGGAAAAGTTTCATTTTTGGAAAGTTTTGAAATTAGGAAAGTTTGGAATTTAAGAAAGTTTTAGGTTTAGGAAAGTTTTCACTTTAGGAAAGTTTGGAATTTAAGAAAGTTTGGAAATTGGAAAGTTTTGAAAATTGGAAAGTATTGAATTTAGAAAGTTTTGAAATAGGAAAGTATTGAATTTAGAAATGTTTTGAATTAGGAAAAGTTTAGTTTAAGAAAGGCTTAGAATTTAGAAATTTCAAGTTAAGAAAGTTTTGAATTTGGAAAGCTTAGAATTTGGAAAGTTTAGAATTTAGGAGGTTTTAGATTTAGAAAGTCTTAACTTAAGAAAGTTTTGAATTTAGAAAGCTTAGAATTTTAGAAAGATTTGACATTTAGAAAGTTTAAGATTTTGAAAATTTTAGAGTTTTTAAGAAAATCTTGAGATTAGGAAAGGTTTGAGGTTAGGAAAAGTTTGAAAGCTTAGATTTGAAAAGTTAATATTTGAAAAGAGGGTAAAATTAGGAAAGGGTTGAATTAGGAAAGATTTGAAAGTTGAGTTTTAAATTTTAGGAAAGATTTTTATGTTCAAATTTTGAAAGCTTAAGAAAGATTAAGAAAGATTCGATTTAGGAAATATTTAGATTTTGAAATTTAAGGAAAGATTTAAAGTTTAGGTTTAAGAAACTTATGGTTTAAGAAGATAGGAAATTAGGAAGGAGTTGAATTAAGAAAGGTTTGGATTAGGAAGGGATTAGATTTGGTTTCTAAAAGCAAATGTTTGATTTTGTTTCAAAAAACGGAGGACGGGATCTAGTTTCCTAAACGGGGGAATTGGATTTGGCTTCCTAACCGGGGAGATTTGATTTTGTTTCTTAAAGGGAAGATAGGATTTGGCAAGGATTTGGAAAGGGAGATTCTAGAAGCACTAGATTTGAAAAATTATAGTTTTAACGTAGAAAAGAGGTTTTGGAAACATGTATAGTTTGGATGTGAAAACAAGAGATTTTGGAAATCTAGGTTTGGGACAAAGTTTGAAAATCATGTTTTTGGAAAGAAAATTAGGGTTTCCTAATTGTGGGTTCTAGGGCTTGACTTGGGCTCTAAGGAAAGAGTTTTTGGAAAGTGCGTTTTTGGAAATGAAGGTTTTTCTAGAAGGGAATCCTAGGGAGGAGTTTTTGGAAAGATTTTTGGAGAGAGTTTTTCTGAGAAGATTTTTGGCAGAAGATTATTGAAGAGAGTTTTTGGAAAGATTTTTGGGGAACGTTTTTAGAAAGTGGATTTTGAGGAGAGGATTTTGAAAAGGAGTTGAAAAAGGGAGTTTTGAAAAAAAAGATTTTGAAAGGGAGTTTTTTAAAACAATTTTGGAGAGGAGAGTTTTAGGAAAGTATGTTGAAAAAGAGATTTTTAGGCAGAGGGATTTTTGAAAAGAGAGCTTTTTGGAAAGTATGAAAACATCTCACTTTCCTAAAGCGATTCTAGCCATAAGAGGGCTAGAACCACTTTAAGAAAGTGGTTTTGAAAACAACAAGATTTCAAAATATAGACCGTATTGGTCACTTTAAGTGTAACACTTTCCTAAAGCAATCCTAGCTATGAAAAAGCTAGAATCACCCTAGGATTGTGATTTTGAAAACATGCTTTGAAAAAGAAATTTTGATGCAATTTTGAAAACAAGTTTGAAAACAATTTTGAAAACGAGTTCGAAAACGAATTTTGGAAGATGCAAGATCATGATATACACAATGCAATTTTGGGGTCGTGAACATACAAGATTAAGGCTTCACCACATAATTAAGGGGGCCGGACCCACGTGGTCTCTGGTTAGACTAGAAGAAAGCCCCCGACACGGTGACTCTCCAATAGCCCAATCCTACATATGGACCGGGAATCCCCTTGTTTTAAGCATGCAAAGAAAGGGGGGGAAAGAGATGGGAGATTAAAATAGAGAAAATCCAAGTGGGTTAGGAGAGAGAAAAGAGAGAGGGGGGAAGTGTGGAAATTTAAATAAGGAGCCTACCGTATGTCTTGTTTATTTTGCGCGCCTTGCTTGTTTTCGATCTTCGGTCTTCGTCTTGATCTTCGTCTTCAATCTTTAAGAGTTTTCTTCAAGCTTTAGATTGCAGCTCTTCAAGTCTTCGGAGGAGGGTTGAAGGTTAGTGTATGAGTGTATGGGGATGTGTATGAGTGTATAGGAGGCTAGGGTTTAGTGTATGGTGGCTAGGGTTTGGAAAACCTAAGGAGGCTAGGGTTCATGGAGTGTCCGAGCTCTGTATATCGAACTATATGATTTTTAGGTTGAATTTGCGGATCCCTTTCACGTTGGAGGAGGCTCTGTATTTATAGAGGTTGGACAACACTGGTGCCTATTGTAGTGGCGCCAGGCCAAAGTTTACACTGGTGCCACTAGGAGTGGCACCAGGCCATTTTTTGGCTTGGCGCCACTAGTAGTGGCGCCAGCCACTTAGGAAACATTTAAGGTCTGCAAGCAACGTATCTTTGACTAGATTTGGGCGCTTGTACTAGTGACTACCATGCAATTTTTAGCCAGGCTTCACTTGGAGTGACTGCGAAAAGTTCGGGAATGATTTGAAAGAGCCGGGAATGACCCGGAAGGCCAGAAAGGAGCAGGAATACTCAAAATAGTGTCGGAAAGGTTGATCGGGCCTTCAGGGGAAAAACGATCAATCGGACCGAGAAACTGCCAGGACAGACTCAGACTGTCTTGGAAGAAGACTTGGGATTTGGAAACATTATTTAGAATGTTCCCAAAGGTTGCCGGTTTGATTCCCAGAGCCGACGTTGTTGGAAAAGGAGACCGGCCCACTAGGGGCAAAACGGTCATTTCGCACCAGGTTGGCCGAAACTTACTCAAAATGATCCAGAAAGATAAAGGAAGGTTGAGAGTACTATAAAAAGTAATCTTAGGAGGTCACCGGTTTGATACCTAGAGCCGGTGTGGTCGAAAAAGGAGACCAGCCCACCAGGGGCAAAAACGGTCATTTTGTACTAGGTTGGCCGGAACTGACTCGGAATGATCCGGAAAGATAAAGGAAGGTTGAGAGTACTATAAAAAGCAATCTCAGAGGATTACCGGTTTGATACCCAGAGCCGGTGTGATTCCCGGGGCATTCGAATGCCTAGGGGCAAAATGGTCATCTTGACCGGAGAGTCTCGAAAAAGGTCCAAAGGGCAGTTTGGTTATTTTTCACCGAAGTGGGCTAATAGACACTAGTGTTGACTTGAGTTTTGAGTGTTTTCGCCACTCTAACGGCGGTCGTTGTGACACAGGGGTTTGTTGCCAATTCCCTATATCGACCTATTTGTGAGTATTTTCGCTACTCTAACAGTTTTATGAATAGTTTCGCTACTCGGACCGTCTCGAGGAATAAACTGTCTCGAGAGAGGGATTGGAAAGGGGACTTATCGTCTCCGAAAAGACATGCCTGGGATTGGAACCGTCTCGAGGAATAAACTGTCTCGAGAGAGGGATTGGAAAGGGGTCTTACCGTCTCTGAAAGAGACGTGCCTGAATTGGAACCGTCTCGAGGAATAAACTGTCTCGAGAGAGGGATTAGAAAGGGGTCTTACCATATCCGAAGAGACGTGCCTCAATTGGAACCGTCTCGAGGAATAAACTTTCTCGAGAGAGGGATTGGAAAGAGGTCTTACCGTCTCCGAGGAGACGTGCCTGGGATTGGAACCATCTCGAGGAATAAATTGTCTTGAGAGAGGGATTGGAAAGGGGTCTTACTGTCTCCGAGGAGACGTGCCTGGGTTGGAACCGTCTCGAGGAATAAACTGTCTTGAGAGTGGGATTGGAAAGAGGACTTATCGTCTCCGAAGAGACGTGCCTGGATTGGAACCGTCTCGAGAAATAAACTGTCTCGAGAGTGGGACTAGAAAGGGGTCTTACCTTCTCCGAAAAGACGTGCCTGGATTGGAACCGTCTCGAGGAATAAACTGTCTCAAGAGTGGGATTAGAAAGGGGACTTATCATCTCTGAGGAGACATGCCTGGATTGGAATAAGAAAGGACAATGCCCCTAAGGACATTTTGGATATTTTGCCTCTATTTGGGCCTGACAGGCCCGCGAAGCAATGGAAAGACGGGATTTGGACCTAGAGAATTAGTTTTGATAGGAATATGCCCACAATGACTTGAACACAAGTTTGGACGGAGTGTAGACTGCCAAGCGGTCAAAAATGGACCGAAGACATCACATTTAGTCTCCCTCTTAAATAGGGACACCCTAGGACATGTATTGCATAAAGCTCTCTAAAAACTAGAAACTGACTTGCAATTTTTGTTTTTGTCTTTTTGTCTCTTTCTTTTTTATTTACAGAGATCACTCTCCACTGAGTCAACATTGCTCCCAAGAAGGGGCAACATCCACCTAGGTGCCCCATTATCACTCAACAAAGAGCCTCACTAATGGTTGTCAACTCTAAAGAATCATCTCAGGTCCCTTATGAAGAGGTCAACGAAATGAGGACCAAGATGGATGAAATGCTCAAACTCATTCAAACTATGGTTATGAAGGATACTGCTGCAGTCTTATCGTCATCCATGACTTCGTCCAAGGACCCTGAACTCGCTAACCCAAGGATCGTGCTTCAATCTAATAATGCTGGGAGGAGCAAGGAAGACGCCAAGGGGGTCAACGCTGAAGAGGAAGAGACCATATTGCTTTCCCCTTCCGTAAAAAGGACCCTCCTAGACCCTCTCAGTCTAAAAATCCAAGGGTTAAAGGATTCACTGCGAAGTCTCTATGGTCATGACACTTACGGGTTCACTTCCTATGACGAGCTCTATTTCTTTTCGGACCATCTGAGACCTGCTAAGTTCAAAATGCTTGACTTCCAAAAGTATGACGGCACTGGTAACCCCATTGCTCATCATCACGTCTATGCTAGAGCGTTGAGCAGTCACAACAATGATCCGAGGCTTCTCATGCAGTTATTCCAACATAGCCTCACTAGATTTGCTCTATAATGGTTTGCCTGTCTAGACCTATGGAAGATCACTACTTGGATTGAGTTAGTCAATGCATTTAAAGCCCAATACCGTCACAACTTCGACCTCACTTCCGATCGATGGTCCTTGATGACGTTGAGTATAGGTGAGAAGGAAAGCTTCAAGGGATATGCCCTGAGATGGAAGGAGGCTGCGGCACAAATCAATCCCTACTAGAAGAAAATGCGTATGTGCAATTGTTTGTGCACACTTTACAAGGTATATACTACGAGAAGCTCTATACTAATGTGGGGAAAAGTTTCTCTTAGCTCATCATGCAATGGAAAATGATAGAAAATGGTCTCAAGACAGGGAGGATTACGGACCCCTATGCCAAGACTGGAGAAAGTTCTGCTAACATAGCCAAGAAGGTGGCTACTACAAGGGGAATAATCAAGAAGGAGAGCGAGGTGTCTGCCATCCTGCCAAGCCAACCACCCCAATACTGTCCACCACTACAATCACACCTTGTCCTGCCCTTACCCCCCTTAACCATGTCTGTTCAAACCCCTAACTATGGCCCTGCTGGGGCACGACCCAACTTTAAAAGACCTGCCCGACACATCCGTGCCTTTAACGCTTTAGCTTGCATCAAAATCGAGGCCTACCATAATCTTCTGAAGAACAATATCTTGAAGCCCATACCTGCTCGCCCATTGCCAAGCCCGTTACCCCCAACCTTCAATGCCGCCCTCACTTGTGAGTACCATTCAGGTGGCCAAGGGCACGACACCGAAAGCTGCTTCTCTCTTAAGCACAAAATTCAGGACCTGATAGATAACAAGACCATTGATCTACAACCATTGAATCCTGCTCCAACCCACAATGTGACCACCAACCCTCTGCCGGACCACATCGTCAATATGATATTAGTAGAAATGGAAGGTGATGGAGAGTTTGATGGGCTTGTAGCTAAAGATTATGAGGTGGATTAGGAGACCGATGAAGAGGATGATTGGGAGGAGGATCTCCCATTATGCCAAATTTATCTCTATAACCCTAATGCGGTGCCTGATGCTTCTGACTGGCTAGCTGAGGAGCCAACGCTTTCGGAAAAAGAGCTTGTTGAAAACATGGTTGTGGATGGATGGGGTGCTGAGTTTCTACATCTAAAGTATGAAGCAGCTGAACGTCACTTATTGGAGAACCCTTGGCCCACGACCGAGTACAATGTAAGCACCCCATTTTTGACCGCTCGGCAGTCTACACTCTGTCTAGACTTGTGTTTAAGTCATTGTGGGTATATTCCTATCGAAACCAATTCTCTAGGTCCAAATCCTGTCTTTCCATCGCTTCGCGGGCCTGTCAGGCCCAAATAGAGGCAAAATGACCAAAATGCCCTTAGGGGCATTGTCCTTTCCTTTCCGATTCTAATTCCACTCTCGAGACAGTTTATTCTTTGAGACGGTTCCACTCCAGGCGCGTCTCTTCGGAGACGATAAGACCCCTTTTCAATCCCACTCTCGAGACAGTTTATTCCTCGAGACGGTTCCACTCTAGGCGCGTCTCTTCGAAGACAATAAGTCCCCTTTCCAATCCCTTTCTCGAGACAGTTTATTCCTCGAGACGGTTCTAACCTAGGCACGTCTCTTTGGAGACGGTAAGTCCCCTTTCCAATCCCACTCTCGAGACAGTTTATTCCTTGAGACGGTTCCAATCCAGGCACGTCTCTTCGAAGACGGTAAGACCCCTTTCTAATCCCTCTCTCGAGACAGTTTATTCCTCGAGACGGTTCCAATTCAGGCATGTCTGTTCGAAGACGATAAGTCCCCTTTCCAATCCCTCTCTCCAGACAGTTTGTTTCTTGATACGGTCCGAGTAGCGAAACTACTCACAAAATCGTTAGAGTAGTGGAAATACTCACAAATAGGTCGATATAGGGAATTGGCAACAAACCCTTGTGTCACGATGACCGCCGTTAAAGTGGCAGAAACACTCAAAACCCATGTCAACACCAGTGTCTGTTAGCCCACTTCGGTGAAAAATGACTAAATTGCCCTTTGGACCTTTTCCGAGACTTTTCGGTCAAGATGACCATTTTGCCCCTAGGCATCCGAATGCCCCGGGAACCACACCGGCTCTGGGTATCAAACCGGTAACCCTCTGAGATTTCTTTTTATAGTACTCTCAACCTTTCTTTATCTTTCCGGATCATTCTGAGTCAGTTCCAGCCAACCCGGTACAAAATGACCGTTTTGCCCCTAGTGGGCCGGTCTCCTTTTTCGACCACACCGGCTCTGGGTATCAAACCGGTAACCTCTTGAGACTACGTTTTATAGTGTTCTCAACCACCTTTTACCTTTCCGGATCTTTCTGAGTCAGTTCCAGCCAACCTAGTGCGAAATGACCGTTTTGCCCCTAGTGGGCCGGTCTCCTTTTCTGACCACGCTGGCTCTAGAAATCAAACCGGCAACCTCTGGGAACATTCTGAATAATGTTTTCAGATCCCAAGTCTTCTTCCGGGACAGTCCGAGTTTGTCTCGACAGTTTCCCTGTCCGATTGACCGTTTTGCCCCTAAAGGCCCGATCAACCTTTTCGACACATCTTATCCTCACTTTTCAAGTCAAATACCTCCAGGACACTATTTTAAGTGTTCCTGCTCCTTTCCGGCCTTCCGGGTCATCCCCGGCTCCTTCAAATCATTCCCAGACTTTCTGGAGCCACTCCTAGTGAAGCCAGGCTAAAAATTGCAAGGTAGTCACTAGTATAGGCGCCCAAATCTAGTCAAAGATACGTTGCTTGCCGACCTTAAAGATTTCCTAAATGGCTGGTGCCGCTCCTAAGCCAGTGTAAACTTTAGCCTAGCGCCACTGCAACAGGCGCTAGTGTTGTCCAACCTCTATAAATACAGAGCCTCTTCCAACGTGAAAAGGATCTGCAAATTCAACTTGAAAATCATATAATTTGATATACAGAGCTCAAGCACCTCCTAAACCCTAGCTTCCCTAGGTTTTCCAAACCGTAGCCACTATACACTAAACCCTAGCCTCCTATACACTCCTATACATCCCCATACACTCATACACTAACCTTCAACCCTCCTTCGAAGACTTGAAGAGTTGTAATCTGAAGTTTGAAGCTTGAAGATAACTCTTGAAGATTGAAGGTGAAAATCAAGACGAAGACCAAAGACCGAAGATCGAAGAAAGCAAGGCGCACAAAATAACAAGACATACGGTAGGCTCCCTATTTAAATTTCCGCACTTCCCCCCCTCTCTCTTCTCTCTCCTAACCAACTTGGGTTTTCTCTATTTTAATCCCCCATCTCTTTCCCCCCCTTTCTTTGCATGCTTGAAACAAGGGGATTCCCGGTCCATGTGTAGGATTAGGCTATTGGAGAGTCACCGTGTCGGGGGCTTTCTTCTAGTATAACCAGAGACCACGTGGGTCTGGCCCCCTTGATTACGTGGTGAAGCCTTAACCTTGTATGTTCACGACCCCAAAATTGCATTGTGCATATCATGATCTTGCATCTTCCAAAAACTGTTTTCAAAGTTGTCTTCAAACTTGTTTTCAAAATTGTATCAAAATTTTCTTTTCAAAAACTTGTTTTCAAAATCACAATCCTAGGGTGATTCTAGCTTTTCCATGGCTAGGATTGCTTTAGGAAAGTGTTACATTTAAAGTGACCAATACGGTCCATATTTTCAAATCTTGTTGTTTTCAAAACTGCTTTCCTAAAGTGGTTCTAGCCCTCTTATGGTTAGAATTGCTTTAGGAAAGTGAGATGTTTTTACACCTTCTAAAAACTCTCTTTTCAAAAATTCTTTCTTCCTAAAAATCTCTTTTTCAACATACTTTCCTAAAACTCTCCTCTCCAAAATTGTTTTCAAAAACTGCCTTCCAAAATCTATTTTCAAAACTCCCTTTTTCAACTCTTTTCCAAAATCCTCTCCCCAAAATCCACTTTCTAAAAATGTTCCCCAAAAATCTTTCCAAAAACTATCTTCAACAATCTTCTACCAAAAATCTTCCTAGAAAAACTCTCTCAAAAAATCTTTCCAAAAACTCTCTTTCCAAAATCTTTCCTCTAGAAACTCCTCTCTAGGATTTCCTTCCAAAATATACGTTTCCAAAAACACACTTTCCAAAACTCCTCTTTAAAATCTTTTTCCAAAAACTCCTCCCTAGGATTCCCTTCTAGAAAACTTTCGTTTACAAAAAAGCACTTTTCAAAAATCTTCTTTCCTTAGAGCTTAAGTCAAGCCCTAGAAACCACGATTAGGAAATCCTAATTTTCTTTCCAAAAACATGATTTTCAAACTTTGCCCCAAACTTAGGTTTCCAAAACCTCTTGTTTTCTACAACCAAACCATACACATTTCCAAAACCTATTTTCTACGTCGAAACTATAATTTTCCAAATCTAGGGTTTCTAGAATCTCCCTTTCCAAATCCTTGTCAAATCAAATCTTCCCTTTAAGAAACCAAATCCAATCCTCCCGTTTAGGAAACTAGATCCTATCCTCCGTTTTTGGAAACAAAATCAAACCTTCTCTTTTCAAAACAAAATCCAATCCTTTCTGTCGCACCCAGATTTTTCGCACTCAAGGAATACTCACACAAGTGGGAAAAATGCTGTACTCTCTCGTTAGAACTCACCCTCCTAGAAAAATGAGTGCGACTAGGTTTGAATTGAAAATTGATTTGAATAAAGGGCTTTTGAAAAAGATTTGGAGTCGCCACCTAACTTGATTAAGGTGAGTTAAGTCACCTAAAAACTAAGAATAATCTGAAGACTACACTTAGGGTTTTTGGAAAACGATTTGAAAATATCTCCTCAATAGAGGGTTTTTAAAGAAAACAGGTTGTTTGGCAACCTTTGGAAAATATTTAGCCCTGTTTAGAAAAATAACTCCTTTTTGGTCTTTGAAATCAATGATCTAGGTTCGGAGGTTGGTTACGTGTAGCGAAGACGCACTAAGCTATCACCCTACCCCGCCATTTCGGTACCTACATGTCAATCTACCCTAGATTCGCCTATGAGAGTCTTTAACTAACTAATGGTTCAATCCTATCCACTTTGAAAAACAGTGTTTGAAAACTAACATGATGCATGATATGCAAGTGCAAATTAGGAGAATTGAAAAATAGATTTGGAAATAAATTTGAAAAGAATTTGATTTGAAAATAGATTTGAAGAGATAGAATTGAAATTGGAAAGTTTGAAAATAGAAATTTTGAAATTAAAATTTTGAAAATAGATTGGAATTTGAGATTTGGAAAGATTTTGGAAACCGCACCCATGAGGGTGGAATTGAAAGTTTGAAAAGTATTGTGGCCGCACCTATGAAGGTGGAATTGAAAGTTTGAAAAGTGTAGTAACCGCACCTATGAAGGCTGCCTACGTATCTCTTTGGGGGAATCAGATCAGTAGTAGTTCGGACAAGAGTCCGATTGAAAATAGAAGAGTTGATTTGAAGAAGGAGATTGAATTGGAAATTGGATTGGAAGATTGAGAGATTGAACTTAGAATAGAGGATTGAAAATTGGAATTTTGGAATTGAAAAGATTGAATTTTGATTTGCAACGATCGAACTTAGAAAAGAGAGATTTAGACTTATTTTGAAAAAACGAAGGTTTAGAAAACCTAGACTTAGGAAAGAGAAGAGACTTAGGAAAGATTAGAATTTAGGAGATGTTCGAATTAGAAAAAGTCCGATTTAGGAAAGTTTCGAATTAGGAAAGTTTCATTTTTGGAAAGTTTCAAATTAGGAAAGTTCGGAACTTAAGAAAGTTTCAACTTAGGAAAGTTTTGAAAATTGGAATGTTTCGTTTTAAGAAAGGTTTTGAAATAAGAAAGTTTTGAATTTAGAAATGTTTTGAATTAGGAAAAGTTTAGTTTAAGAAAAGCTTAGAATTTAGAAAGTTTCAAGTTAAGAAAGTTTTGAATTTTGGAATGCTTTGAAAAAGGGAAGTTTTGAAAGTGGAAAAGTTTACAAAAGAAGGAAGTTTTGAAAATAAGAAAGTTTTGAGTTTAGAAAATTTTAGATTTGGAAAGATGTTGAAGTTTTGGAAAGTTTAGAATTTTGGAGAGATTTAGGTTTAGAAAGATTTAACTTGAGAAAGTTTCAAATTTAGAAAGTTTTGAATTTGGAAAGATTTGAAATTTAGAAAGTTTAAGATTTAGAAAGTCTTAGAGTTTTAGAAAATCTTGAGATTAGAAAGGTTTGAGTTTAGGAAAAGTTTGAAAACTTGAATTTGGAAAGTTAAGATTTGGGAAGGGGGTTGAATTAGGAAAGGGTTGGATTAGGAAAGATTTGAAAGTTGAGTTTTAAAACTTAGAAAAGATTTTTATGTTCAAGTTTTGGAAACTAAAGATTTAGGAAATGAGAAGCTTAGGAGGGATTTGAATTAGGAAAGATTCGGATTGGGAAGGGATTGGATTTTGTTTCTAAAAGGGAAGGTTTGATTTTGTTTCAAAAAACGGAGGATAGGATCTAGTTTCCTAAACGGGGAGATTTGATTTGGTTTCCTAATGGGAAGATAGGATTTGGTAAGGATTTGGAAAGGGAGATTCTAGAAACCCTAGTTTTGGAAAATTATAGCTTTGACGTAGAAAAAAAAAAGTTTTGAAAACGCGTATAGTTTGGATGTGAAAACAAGAGATTTTGAAAACCTAGGTTTGGGGCAAGTTTGAAAACCATGTTTTTGGAAAGAAAATTAGGGTTTCCTAATGGTGGATTCTAGGGCTTGACTTGGGCTCTAAGAAAAGA
Source organism: Euryodendron excelsum (assembly GCA_033060915.1). Taxonomy (NCBI): domain Eukaryota; kingdom Viridiplantae; phylum Streptophyta; class Magnoliopsida; order Ericales; family Pentaphylacaceae; genus Euryodendron; species Euryodendron excelsum. Next base: position 6,842,111 of record CM065396.1, read on the forward strand.
GAATTTTTGAAAAGTGCGTTTTTAGAAACGAAGGTTTGGAAAGAAATCCTAGGGTGGAGTTTTTGGAAAGTGAATTTGGAAAGAGAGTTTTTGGAAAGTTTTTTGGAGAAAGTTTTTCTAGGAAGGTTTTTGGTCGAAGATTGCCAAAGAGAGTTTTTGGAAAGATTTTGGGGAACGTTTTTAGAAAGTGGATTTTGGGGAGAGGATTTTGAAAAGGAGTTGAAAAAGGGAGTTTTGAAAAAATAAATTTTGGAAGGGAGTTTCCGAAAACAATTTTGAAGAGGAGAGTTTTAGGAAAGTATGTTGAAAAAGAGATTTTTAGGAAGAAAGACTTTTTGAAAAGAGAGTTTTTAGAAGGTGTAAAAGCATCTCACTTTCCTAAAGCAATTCTAACCATAAGAGGGCTAGAACCACTTTAGGAAAGTGGTTTTGAAAACAACAAGATTTGAAAATATAGGCCGTATTGGTCACTTTAAATGTAACACTTTCCTAAAGCAATCCTAGCCATGGAAAAGCTAGAATCACCCTAGGATTGTGATTTTGAAAACATATTTTGAGAAAGAGATTTTGATGCAATTTTGAAAACAAGTTTGAAAACGAGTTTGAAAACGAATTTTGGAAGATGCAAGATTATGATATGCACAATGCAATTTTGGGGTTGTAAACATACAAGACTAAGGCTTCACCACATAATCAAGGGGGCCGGATCCACGTGGTCTCTAGTTAGACTAGAAGAAAGCCCCCGACACGGTGACTCTCTAATAGCCTAATCCTACACATGGACCGGGAATCCCCTTGTTTCAAGCATGCAAAGAAAGGGGGGGGGGGAAGAGATGGGGGATTAAAATAGAGAAAAACCAAGTGGGTTAGGAGAGAGAAGAGAGAGGGGGGAAGTGCGGAAATTTAAATAGGGAGCCTACCGTATGTCTTGTTTATTTTGCACGCCTTGCTTGTCTTCAATCTTTCTCTTGATCTTCGTCTTCGATCTTCAAGAGTTGTCTTCAAGCTTTAGGTTGCAGCTCTTCAAGTCTTCAAAGGAAGGTTGAAGGCTAGTGTATGAGTGTATGGGGGTGTGTATGAGTGTATAGGAGGCTAGGATTTAGTGTATGGTGGCTAGGGTTTGGAAAACCTAGGGAAGCTAGGGTTTTGGAAGTGCTCGAGCTCTGTATATCGAAATATAGGATTTTTAGGTTGAATTTGTGGACCCTTTTCACGTTGAATGAGGCTCTGTATTTATAGAGGGAGGAATACACTGGCGCCTATTGCAGTGGCGCCAGGCCAAAGTTTACACTGGCGCCACTCCTAGTGGCGCCAAGCCAATTTTTGGCTTGGCGCCACTACTAGTAGCGCCAGCTACTTAGGAAACATTTAAGGTCGGCAAGCAACATATCTTTGACTAGATTTGGGCGCATGTACAAGTGACTACCAAGCAATTTTTAGCCTGGCTTCACTGGGAGTGACTCCGGAAAGTTCGAGAATGATTTGAAGGAGTTGGGATTGACCCAGAGGGCCGGAAAGGAGCAGGAACACTTAAAATAGTGTCCTAAAGGTATTTGACCTGAAAAGTAAGGATAAAATGTGTCGGAAAGGTTGACTGGGCCCTTAGGGGCAAAATGGTTAATCAGACCGGAAAGCTGCCGGGGCGAACTCGGACTGTCCCGAAAGAAAACTTGGGATCTACAAACATTATTTAGAACGTTCCCAAAGATTGCCGGTTTGATTTCCAAAGCTGGCGTAGTCGGAAAAGGAGACCGGCCCACCAAGGGTAAAATGGTCATTTCGCACTAGGTTAGCCGGAACTGACTCAGAATGATTTGGAAAGGTGAGGGGAGGTTGAGAACACTACAAAAAGTAGTCTCAGGAGATTACCGGTTTGATACCCAAAGCCGGTGTGGTCGGAAAAGGAGACCGGCCCACCAGGGGCAAAACGGTCATTTTGTACCGGGTTGGCCAGAACTGACTCGGAATGATCCAAAAAGGTAAAGGAAGGTTGAAATACTATAAAACGTATTCTCAGGAAATTACGGTTTAATACCCAGAGCCGGTGTGGTTCCCGGGGCGTTCGGATGCCTAGGGGCAAAATGGTCATCTTGACCGAAAAGTCTCGAAAAAGGTCCAAAGGACAGTTTGGTCATTTTTCACCAAAGTGGGTTAACAGACACTGGTGTTGACCTAGGTTTTGAGTGTTTCCACCACTCTAACGGCGGTCGTCGTGACACAGGGGTTTGTTGCCAATTCCCTATATCGATCTATTTGTGACTATTTCCGCTACTCTAACAGTTTTGTGAGTAGTTTCGCTACTCGAACCGTCTTGAGGAATAAACTGTCTCGAGAAAGGGATTTGGAAAGGGGACTTATCGTCTCCGAGGAGACGTGCCTAGATTGGAACCGTCTCGAGGAATAAACTGTCTCGAGAGTAGGATTGGAAAGTGGACTTATCGTCTTCGAAAAGACGCGCCTGGATTGGAACCTTCTCGAGGAATAAACCGTCTCGAGAGAGGGATTGGAAAGGGGTCTTACCGTCTTCGAAAAGACGTGCCTGGTTTGGAACCGTCTCAAGGAATAAACTATCTCAAGAGAGGGATTGGAAAGGGGACTTACCGTCTTCGAAAAGACGTGCCTGGATTGGAACCGTCTCGAGAAATAAACTGTCTCGAGAGAGGGATTGGAAAGGGGTCTTACCGTCTCCGAGGAAACGTGCCTGGATTGGAATCGTCTCGAGGAATAAACTGTCTCGAGAGAGGGATTGGAAAGGGATTTTACCATCTCCGAGGAGACGTGCCTGGATTGGAACCGTCTCGAGGAATAAACTGTCTCGAGAGAGGGATTGGAAAGGGGACTTATCGTCTCCGAAGAGACGTGCCTGAATTGGAACCGTCTCGAGGAATAAACTGTCTCGAGAGTGGGATTCGAATCGGAAAGGAAAGGACAATGCCCCTAAGGGCATTTTGGTCATTTTGCCTCTATTTGGGCCTGACAGGCCCGCGGAGCGATGGAAAGATGGAATTTGGACCTAGAGAATTGGTTTCGATTGGAAAATGCCCACAATGACTTGAAAACAAGTCTGGACGGAGTGTAGACTGCCGAGCGGTCAAAAATGGGGTGCTTACAACTGCCCATCTTTTTTTGTCTTTCCTTGTCAAAGACAGAAAACGATAAGAGTAAGAGTCCCATGTTGACTGCGAGGCAGTCGGAGGGACGGACATTAGAAATCTTTCGACAACGGGGGTTGAAAACGGATAACGGGCCAAAAAGGCCTTCGAAAACGAGTTTTGACAGGAAAAAGGGCAAAACTGCCTAGAATTTATAACTGGCGCCACTACTAGTGGCGCCTTTGGCAGAAAATGCCTAGCGCCTCTGCTAGTGGTGCCAGGTTTGAAGTTAAAACCAGAAAATTTTGGTTCGAACGCTTACGGGATTTGAAGAGTTTTTCGAGAATCCGAGAGTCTTCAAATGGAAATCGGCTTGAACCTTGAAGGAGCACTCCTTAGGGACTGTGGGTGATTGCCGGAAGGAGACCATGTCGCTGAAAAAGTCGCCGGAAGAGAAGATTTCGCCGGAGAACTTCCAAAAGGTGAGTTTTCAAATTTTGTTGAGTTTGATGTATAGAACTTCGTTTGAATCTTGTGAATAGTGGAAATTGATGTTTTGATATGTTTTGAACACTTTGGTGATGTTGTTTTTGCATTTTGATGGTTGTTTGATTGAATTTGAATGATTTTTCATGATTATGCGAAGAGGGTTTTCTGTAGGAATGGGAAATTTGTTCCCACAGGCATGGGTATTGGGTTTTCTGGCTATATTTTTGTGCAATGTGCCTTAGAAAAATGTATTTAACAACCGTATGAAGTTTCGTGATTTTTTGAAAACTCGGCGAATTTTTGATTTTTTTAAAAATAGAAAAATATTTAAAAAAATTAGAAAATTCAAGAAATTGATGAAATTTTTAAAGTTTGAAATTTGGAAAAAGATTGGAATATTTTTGAAAACAATTGAGGTGATTTTGAAAAATTTCAGAAGATGTTTGAAAACCATTGATTTATTTGAAAAATAAAACATGTGTTTTGAAAATTTTGAAAAATTGAAAAATGTGCACGGGTGCCATTGTCATGTGATTGTTGGAAAGTGTACATTTTGCATTTTGTGTTGATGTCATGGGTGTTGCAGGGGCCTTTTTTTAAACGGGACGCTGCCGAAATTCTTTTGGAAATTAGGAAAGAGTTGGTTAAAGTTTTAGAAATAAATTCTTTTTGAAGGAAAAAGACGAAAAACCTTTAAGATTTGATTTGAAGTCAGAAAATCAAGATGTGCATGTAGGAAATTTGTTTTGACTCATCGTTCGAAGTCTTTTATTTATTTTGTTTGTGCTAGTTGCTTTTTTTTATTTTACTGTTATTTAAACTGCATGGATGGTATATTAACATCACTTACCTTGGCTTACCTTTTCAGGATGGCAGACGTGGGGGATGACGGTTCTGAGAGGAGGCGCTGCTCGGGGAAGGCGGCCCGGACAGATTCTGCTGGCGGCTCTAGTCGATCTAGAGGTAGTCGACGATCTACCGGACGATCTTCATCCAGCCAGAGTGGGCAGGGGAGTAGACTACCTGTCGACCCTTTTCCTCCGGTTGAGCAGGCTTTTGCCGAGGAGATTGATGCCGAGGAGGAGGTACCGGGCCCTGGGGATCAAGTGACCGGTTATGGGAGAGCTTCTTCCAAGCATAGGCTGACAGACGCTGACTTGGGAGATCTGAAGATACCGGATGTCCCACCACTCGGGGATCTGGCCTATCATCCTAGTGTATACTCCAGACAGCATTTGCCACCTCCGTGGGTACATACAGCTTTCCAGGGGGCTGTTCATCAGGTTTTTGTGACCATGCAGCGGGCTGCCCCATCATATCGCGCCTTTTTGGCAGAGATCGGGTTTGGCGCCTTTATGGGATTACAGGTTAACCGCCTGAACCAGCATTTGGTACTGGCGCTTGTTGAGAGGTGGTTCGGGGAGACCAGTACTTTTCATTTCGTCGGCTTCGAGTTAGGTCCTACTCCTTTAGACTGGGCGATTATTACAGGACTCTCCTTTGTCGGCCGGCAAATCACCCTGCACCCAGTTAGCAGGGACGAGGCCTGTTTGCTGTTGAACTTGCCTCATCCTAAGTGTTCTGCCTTCCCAATCTCTTGGATTAGTCAGGGTGAGCGTACTTTTGCTACTGAGCCATCGCCTGCCAAGCAGGATATCATGAGACGACGACTTATGTTGTATATCATCTTTAGCTGCTTCTGCAACAACAACAAGTCACTCTTGCCGTGTCATTTGGTGAGTATAGTAGCCGATCTGGGAGCTTTGTCTGAGTTGGACTGGAGGTCCTTTTCTTTTGGCTGCTTTCTTCGATCAATACAGGTTCGGACTTTTTCTCGTTGGGGCAGCATGACTAGCTTTTGGCCCTTCCTTGTCTGGTGGAGTTACGAGTACTTGCCGGTGCATCGCCCTACAGTTGTTGAGGATGATCTCTATCCTCGTGCTTTGAGGTGGGCTCATGACCGGGTAGCCCAGCGATCAGAGATTACTGACTTCGTGACGTTTCGGGCTAACCTGGAGCTGATTGAGGCGAGGGATGAGACCTGGTAGCCCTTCATTGGATCAATCCATTACGAGCCAGTCCAGTACCTGGTCTTGTTGTCCTTATCGAGAGCTGCTTTTCTCAGTGATGACACCTGGGAGTCCTATCTTGGAGAGCAACACTGGCGGCAGTTTCATGAGGAGTTCCGATCAGCAGGGGCTCCACTAGAGTATATGTTTGGAGCCCTAGTGGCAGGAGTGCCTATCCCCTAACAAGAGCGCCAGCCAGGTGCCGAGTTCTTGCTTCCTCCGGATACGAATTATGCTGCGCACTTTGGGGCTCATTCGGTTGGTGCCTTCACCCGGTTTGAGGTAGTAGTTGGCGACTACGCTGTTGGCCAGGAGGTGGTTGACTTGTGGCGCCGTGCTGGAGGATATATGCCCCAGGCCGAGTTTACTACTGTGAGAGACCAGAGAGACCAGTACCAGATGGAGCGAGACCAGTACCAGGCTGAGGTAGCTTCCCTAACAGCTCGGTTATCTCAAATGGGTGGTGGGGGGGTAAGTTATTCTCTCTTTGCTCCTTATTGCTCTGCTGTTGCTTAGTTCCTTTTGTATGCAACTGATTTCGAGTTTGTCTTCCCTGCAGGATGGTGGTGCTTCGAGTAGTTATACACCTCCTCCTATGCCGGGCTTCGGGGATTTTGATCCAGATGACATCGACTTCGACCTGTGAGAGATGCCCCTTGTAGAGATTCTGATCCTCTTTTGCCCCTTGTTCCTGAGATGTATTGATGTTAGACAGTTTTATTTTGCATAGTTTTGTATAATGATGGATATTTATGGTACTTAGATGCACGGATAGATAGATACATGTGATCAGAGGCATGTGATGTATGATGATGTTAGATATCTATTACATGAGTTGATGCTGATGACTTCTATTTCTACAAGGAGTTATATCTATGCGTGCAAAGGACATGCTGATTTTTTTTTTTTCAACATATGCACAGGTTAGAAATATGTTAATAAAATGACACAGGGTATTGTTAGCCTTGTAGTCCTGGGAATGGTAACTCCCTCCTCCTCGGGTATTTAGCCTCTCTTTTGGCTCAACCTTACCTTGATTGGATGATAGCACTTCGCACCTTTCTCAACCTTTTGATCACCTCTCACTCTCTGTCTTAGGGTTAGTGTATATGGTTATTGGGTTGAGACTCTCGACTCTGGGGGTTTTAGCAACAACTTACCTAACCTTTGGCAGAGCGATAAGTGGCCAGTCATTTCAATCCGAGAAGACTTTATTTAGGACCGTAATGTAGGCTAGGTTATGGGTTTTAGAAACAACGGGACATGTAGGCTTAAATTTAATGTTGTTTTCAGCAAGGTTTAGATCCAAACTGTCCTTAACCGTTTTTCAGTAGGATTAGCATCCTTTTTTTTTTTTTTTTTTTTTTTTTCTTTTAGCTTTGGCAGCGTATCTAACTCATTTAGATCAAGCAATCTGCTTTCAATCAGATGGGACTTTAATAGGGTTGTAATGTAGGCCATGGTTTCGGGGTTTTGCAAGAAAGGGTAAAGGCTCAAACCTATTGTACCTACTAGGTTTCCTTATAACCTAGGATCACCTTTAAATTTCCTTCTTTCTTTTGACCATATATTTCTCAGGGTGAAAATAATCTTGTTCTTTCACCCTTTTCTATATACCTTTTTGAGATAGACATAACTTTCTTTTCATTTGCTCTTCTTATATGCTTTTGAAGATAACTCATTCATAATTTTCTTCAGGCCTTTCCTTAAAGGATTTTTTTTTTTTTTTTTGGCCTCTTGCCCCTTGGCAACTCCTTTCTTTTGCTTTTCCTTTCTATTTCTTTTCTTTTCTTTTATGAAACGAAATAATTCTTTAACCCTTTTCCCTTAAACCTTTTCCCTTGGTAGCTCAATATACCCAATGTGGGCGGTGATCCCTAGGTTGGGGTTTTGTTAAGAAAGGAGAAGTGGCTCAACAGGTTTGGCAAGGGGTTGCTTTTGATTGTATGGGAAATGAAATGAGGGCCTCTCTTCACTTTGAATCAGATTGCTTGATCTATAGAGCTTTCAACACTATCCTAGCATGATAGAGGTGGACACCACTCCTAGAATTCTCAACTAATGTCTGCGCAGTGTGGGGAGGACAGTCTTGGATCAAGGTTGACAAAGAAAATTTTCGCTTTCCGCGAGGCACTAGGGGTTAAGCAAAGAGAATACGAGCACATTTGTTCATTTATTTAGTTATTTATTCTTTATATGTGGGGAAATGAAAGATGGCTCCTCTTCATTTTGATAAACTGGCCACACATCGCTTAGCCTTAGAGTCTTGCAAGTGTCGCCTTTGGGTAGTATCCTCACTCATCCTTGTCCTCTCTCTCTAGAAAGCTGATCATTTGGCACGTGGTTAACTCATGCTATCTTCCCTTCAAGTTGGATCATTCCATAAGATAAACCATGCCCTTTGCGTAGAAAGTAGTCACTATTCCCAGGGAAGACAAGACAACAGCAATGGAATAGAAGACTGTCATTTGATTATTATTATTATTTTTACGAAAAGCATAAGGTTCTTCAGCAATAAGAAAATGTAAGCATTAATTTAAAAACAAGAAGTAAAAGGGATAGAAAGAAAGTGGGTGAAACCACCCCTCTCTTGTACGCTTATGCAAAGAACCCATTTCTCGTAAGGTCCTAGGCCTGTGCTCTCATCTACATTCCATCCACGGTTGAGATTTTCAGCTAAGGCAGGATAGGTAGATGCTTCTCCCGGAGTTACAAGTGAGTTGGCGGTGATGATGTAATTGTCAGCTTTCTTGATTGTCTGGCCTTCATTTGTTTGCCCCGGAGTTTCTCTAACAAACCACTCGGGCGATTCGTATTCGTCCAGCTCGATAGGTCATGCCTGGGGTTTTCTGCTCTAGCCTCCAATTGGGGCTCGATGCTCCTCAGGTGTACACAATGTTGGATTCTTATTACGGAGTTTGGACAGTTCCTCATCAATTTTCTTCACAGACTCATATGCAAGTTTGTCTTCATGGGTCGGCATCTCATCGGGGTTATATCGTGACCAGGCATCTTCGTATTCCATTTCCTCGCCGTCCTTGTAATATATCTCTTGGCATGCAGCAAAACAAACTTTGTTGTTACCAAACTTTGTAATGATGTTGACAGCATGGTCCAGTGGAGGGTTTGCAGAGCCGTTCGGAGAAGGATTTACTGGTCGTATCCCAATGATCTTATTATCTATCAGGTCTTGAATCTTATGCTTGAGTGCCAAACAATCTTCGGTATCATGTCCTTGGCTACCTGAGTGATACCTACAGCTTACTGTAGATTTGAAGTAATGAGGCGGAGGATTGGGCTGGGTTCGAGCAGGTACAGGTTTCAGATATCCAGCTGCTAAGAGGCCAAAATAAGCCGCGGTTTGTGAGCATGCGAATTTTGTAAATGTCTGCTTTTTCTTGCTTGTTTGCCTAGTCCGAGGAGGTATTGCAGATGTTTTTGATGATTGGGGACCAAGTTTTGGTGAGGTCACAGCTGGGTTGATGGTTCGGGAATTGAAAGGGCTTCGGGTTCTATGTTTCAAAATGGGACCATTTTCGGTGGCAGGGCCAAAAGGGTCGGGGTGATATCCGAAGGAAAGGTCATATAATCCTTGTGTTTGGCTAAGGGGTGGTTTGGAAGGTATTCGAGCAAGGCCCTCGGCCCGGGGAGGTCGTTGGGAAGCAATGGTGGCGGCATAGTCATGGTCTTCCTTCTTCATCCTTTTTCGTCCATCACGGGTTTGGGCCTACAAGGACTCTGCTTGCTCACGGGTTGTGTGGGATAAGAGTGAGGAAAGCGTGCCTTCCATTTCGGTCATCTTATGCTTGACTCCTCTTGTCTCTGCTAATAATTGAGTTAAGGTATCAAGAGTAAGCAATTCCATGCTTGTAAGATTGGGGAACGAGGGAAGGTACCTAAAACCAACAAAAGGAAAGAGTCAGTGTTTGACCTTGACAAGTCTTTATGCAATGCATGCTCCAAAGTGCCCCTCTTAAAGAGGGAAACTAGTCATGATGTATTGGCTCACTTTTGGAGATAGGGGGTTTGCCCCTGTATGCAGACACCTTACCGTCAGGTAGGAACCTTCAATCATCTATGCATTCATTCATAAAAATAAAGAAGTACATTAAATTTTGTGTTTGAGATACAAAAGAATTGAAATACATTTTAATAGGGGGAGGGGAAACATTTTCCCTTGGACTTCCACCTATCTACTTTTACAAAGAGAAAACCTAAACTACTCTTAAGTCTTCGAATTTGCCTTCGTTGGATTTGATGTCGAGGAGGTCGCTGAGAGACCTTGTTGATTGATTGCCCCTTGTCTTCTTGGCAACCCTATCTCCGTGAGCATAGAGGGATTGTGGCCCCTCTTATGAAATGGATTGGTGTGCATGCCATGAGTCCTTAGGGTTACGCGGGAACCCTTAGGGTTTGGGTAGGTTTAATGCAAGGGAGAGTGACCTTGGTATCACTCTTAATGGGTTGATCATATGCATGAGAATGCAATGACTTGAGTTACTTGGAACTCTTGTCTTGATATGGAATATGGAATGCATGAACATGAATATGCAAAAAGTATAAGGAGAGAAGGTACAATTGAAGTAAACATGCATGCATGAACAGTTAGACAGGCATTATAACAGTATAAATACAAACAGTATAACAGTAGGAATAAACAAGTATAAATGAAAGTAAGAGCAATCGCCTTTTCCTCCGTGATTTTGAAAACAGTGCTCGTGTCTTAAATCCGGCAGAGGTTCGGCTATGCATGGTGTCTATATGAGTATGAGGTTGAGGGTTGACTAATGCGTCCTAAAAAGGCTCGGTCCTCGGATCTTCAAACCTAGGCCCACTCCCTGAGGTGGTGCCATGATTGGTTGGTGATCCGAGCGGGGGAACCATTAAGAGGCCGTAGGCGAAGAAACTGACACAGCATCTTGCCCACAACCAATATACCGTTCCCCCTTTCTAACTAGAAAGGACATATCAGGGTATGCAAGTATGCAGAATGCAAGTGCACATGCAGTGTGTGTGTGATTTTTAAAAGTGGAGGAAAGAGCCCAACAACTTCCATTCATCCTGTACATCACATTCATGCAAAGCAGTTAATAAAATTTAAACATAAAGCGCACCTACAAAACAAAGATACAAGTGTCAGTATGTGGATGACAAACATAATACAAGATAATATGAATAAATGCATGTTGTTTTTTTTTTTTTGAAAACAATTTTGGAAATTTAGTTTCAAAAATTTAAAGCGAATAAGATTGAACTAAGTTAATTGAAGACTCTACATGGGTAAAGGGTAAAGAGACATGACTAACGGTCTAACCCTCTAAGTGTTCCCAGTGGAGTCGCCAGTTGTAGCGCCCAAATTTTTCGCACTCGAGGAATACTCACACAAGTGGAAAAAATGTTGTACTCTCTCGTTAGAACTCACCCTCCTAGAAGAATGAGTGCGACTAGGTTTGAATTGAAAATTGATTTGAATAAAAGGCTTTTGAAAAAGATTTGGAGTCGCCACCTAACTTGATTAAGGTGAGTTAAGTCACCTAAAAGCTAAGAATAATCTGAAGACTACACTTAGGGTTTTTGGAAAAAGATTTGAAAATATCTCCTCAAGAGAGGGTTTTTAAGGAAAACAGGTTATTTGGCAACCTTTGGAAAATATTTAGCCCTGTTTAGAAAAATAACTCCTTTTTGGTCTTTGAAATTAGTTATCTAGGTTCGGAGGTTGGTTACGTATAGGGAAGACACACTAAGCTATCACCCTACCCCGCCCTTTCGGTACCTACTTGTCAATCTACCCTAGATTCGCCTATGAGAGTCTTTAACTAACTAATGGTTCAATCCTATCCACTTTGAAAAACAGTGTTTGAAAACTAACATGATGCATGATATGCAAGTGCAAATTAGGAGAATTGAAAAATAGATTTGGAAATAAATTTGAAAAGAATTTGATTTGAAAATAGATTTGAAGAGATAGAATTGAAATTGGAAAGTTTAAAAATTTGGAAATAGAAATTTGAAATTTGAAATTTTGAAAATAGATTGGAATTTGAGATTTGGAAAGATTTTGGAAACCGTACCCATGAGGGTGGAATTGAAAGTTTGAAAAGTATTGTGGCCGCACCTATGAAGGTGGAATTGAAATTTTGAAAAGTGTTAAGACTGCACCTATGAAGGTTGCCTACGTATCCCATTGGGGGAATTAGGTTAGTCGTAGTTCGGATAAGAGTCCGATTGAAAATAGAAGAGTTGATTTGAAGAAAGAAATTGAATTGGAAATTGGATTGGAAGATTGAGAAATTGAACTTAGAATAGAGGATTGAAAATTGGAATTTGGAATTTTGGAATTGAAAAGATTGAATTTTGATTTGCAAAGATTGAACTTGGAAGAGAGAGATTTAGACTTATTTTGAAAAAACGAAGGTTTAGGAAACCTAGACTTAGGAAAGAGAAGAGACTTAGGAAAGATTTGACTCGACTTGGAAGATTTGGAAAGATTAGATTTTAGGAGATGTTCGAATTAGGAAAAGTCCGATTTAGGAAAGTTTCGAATTAGGAAAGTTTCATTTTTGAAAAGTTTCAAATTAGGAAAGTTTTGAATTAGAAAAGTTCGGAACTTAAGAAAGTTTCAACTTAGGAAAGTTTTGAAAATTGGAATGTTTCGTTTTAAGAAAGGTTTTGAAATAAGAAAGTTTTGAATTTAGAAATGTTTTGAATTAGGAAAAGTTAAGTTTAAGAAAGGCTTAGAATTTAGAAAGTTTCAAGTTAAGAAAGTTTTGAATTTTGGAATGCTTTGAAAAAGGGAAGTTTTGAAAGTGGAAAAGTTTAGAAAATAAGGAAGTTTTGAAAATAAGAAAGTTTTGAGTTTAGAAAATTTTAGATTTGGAAAGATGTTGAAGTTTTGGAAAGTTTAGAATTTTGGAGAGATTTAGGTTTAGAAAGATTTAACTTGAGAAAGTTTCAAATTTAGAAAGTTTTGAATTTAGAAAGATTTGAAATTTAGAAAGTCTTAGAGTTTTAGAAAATCTTGAGATTAGAAAAGGTTTGAGTTTAGGAAAAGTTTGAAAACTTGAATTTGGAAAGTTAAGATGTGGAAAGGGGGTTGAATTAGGAAAGGGTTGGATTAGGAAAGATTTGAAAGTTGACTTTTAAAACTTAGGAAAGATTTTTATGTTCAAGTTTTGGAAACTTAAGATTTAGGAAAGGAGAAGCTTAGGATGGATTCGAATTAGGAAAGATTCGGATTAGGAAGGGATTGGATTTTGTTTCTAAAAGGGAAGGTTTGATTTTGTTTCCAAAAAGGGAGGATAGGATCTAGTTTCCTAAACGAGGAGATTTGATTTGGTTTCCTAAAGGGAAGATAGGATTTGGTAAGGATTTGGAAAGGGAGATTCTGGAAACCCTAGTTTTGGAAAATTATAGCTTTAACGTAGAAAAAAAAAAAAAAAGGTTTTGAAAACGCGTATCATTTGGATGTGAAAACTAGATGTTTTGAAAACCTAGATTTGGGGCAAGTTTGAAAACCATGTTTTTGGAAAGAAAATTAGGGTTTCCTAATGGTGGGTTCTAGGGCTTGACTTGGACTCTAAGAAAAGAGGATTTTTGGAAAGTGCGTTTTTAGAAACGAAGGTTTGGTAAGAAATCCTAGGGTGGAGTTTTTGGAAAGTGAATTTGGAAAGAGAGTTTTTGGAAAGTTTTTTAGAGAGAGTTTTTCTAGGAAGGTTTTTGGTAGAAGATTGCCAAAGAGAGTTTTTGGAAAGATTTTTGGGGAACGTTTTTAGAAAATGGATTTTGGGGAGAGGATTTTGAAAAGGAGTTGAAAAAGGGAGTTTTGAAAAAATAAATTTTGGAAGGGAGTTTTTGAAAACAATTTTAAAGAGGAGAGTTTTAGGAAAGTATGATGAAAAAGAGATTTTTAGCAAGAAAAACTTTTTGAAAAGAGAGTTTTTAGAAGGTATAAAAACATCTCACTTTCCTAAAGCAATTCTAACCATAAGAGGGCTAGAACCACTTTAGAAAAGCAGTTTTGAAAACAACAAGATTTGAAAATATGGACCGTATTGGTCACTTTAAATATAACACTTTCCTAAAACAATCCTAGCCATGGAAAAGCTAGAATTACCCTAGGATTGTGATTTTGAAAACATATTTTCAGAAAGAGATTTTGATGCAATTTGGAAAACAAGTTGGAAAACGGTTTTGAAAATGAGTTTGAAAAGGAATTTTGGAAGATATAAGATTATGATATGCACAATGTAATTTTGGGGTCGTGAACATACAAGGCTAAGGCTTCACCACATAATCAAGGGGCCGAACCCACGTGGTCTCTGGTTAGACTAGAAGAAAGCCCCTAACACAGTGACTCTCCAATAGCCTAATCCTACACATGGACCGGGAATCCCCTTATTTCAAGCATGCAAAAGAAAAGGGGGGGGGGGGAAGTGATGGGGGATTAAAATAGAAAAAACGCAAGTGGGTTAGGAGAGAGAAGAGAGAGGGGGGAAGTGCAAAAATTTAAATAGGGAGCCTACCGTATGTCTTGTTTATTTTGCGCGCCTTGCTTGTCTTCAATCTTTGTCTTGATCTTCGTCTTTGATCTTCAAGAGTTGTCTTCAAGCTTTAGGTTGCAGCTCTTCAAGTCTTCAAAGGAGAGTTGATGGCTAGTGTATGAGTGTATGGGGGTGTGTATGTGTGTATAGGAGGCTAGGATTTAGTGTATGGTGGCTAGGGTTTGCAAAACCTAGGGAAGCTAGGGTTTTGGAGGTGCTCGAACTCTGTATATCAAAATATATGATTTTTAGGTTGAATTTGCGGACCCTTTTCACGTTGAATAAGGCTTTGTATTTATAGAGGGAGGAATACACCGGCGCCTGTTGTAGTGGCGCCAGGGCAAGGTTTACACTGGCGCCACTAGGAGTGGCACCAGGCCAATTTTTGGCTTGGCGCCACCAGCCACTTAGGAAACATTTAAGGTCCGCAAACAACGTATCTTTGACTAGATTTGGGCTCCTGTAGTAGTGACTACCATGCAATTTTTAGCCTGGCTTTACTAGAAGTGACTCCGGAAAGTCTGGGAATGATTTGAAGGAGCCGGGATTGACCCGGAAGGCTGGAAAGGAGCAGGAACACTTAAAATAGTGTCCTAGAGGTATTTGACTTAAAAAGTGAGGATAAAATGTGTCGGAAAGGTAGACCGGGCCCTTAGGGGCAAAACGGTCAATTAGACTGGGAAGCTGCCGGGGCGAACTCGGACTGTCCCGGAAGAAGACTTGGGATCTGGAAACATTATTTAGAATGTTCCTAGAGGTTGCCGGTTTGATTTCCAGAGCCGGCATGGTCGGAAAAGGAGACCAGCCCACCAGGGGCAAAGTTGTCAGTTCGCACCGGGTTAGCCGGAACTGACTCGGAATGATCCTGAAAGGTAAGGGGAGGTTGAGAACACTATAAAAAGTAGTCTCAGGAGGTTACCGGTTTGATACCCAGAGCCAGTGTGGTCGGAAAAGGAGACTGGCTCACTAGGGGCAAAACGGTCATTTTGTACCGGGTTGGCCAGAACTGACTCGGAATGATCCGGAAAGGTAAAGGAAGGTTGAGAATACTATAAAAAGTATTCTCAAAAAATTACTGGTTTGATACCTAGAGTTGGTGTGGTTCCCGGGGCGTTCGGATGCCTAGGGGCAAAATGGTCATATTAACCGAAAAGTCTCGGAAAAGGTCCAAAGGACAGTTTGGTCATTTTTCACCAAAGTGGGTTAACAGACACTGGTGTTGACCTGGGTTTTGAGTGTTTCCGCCACTCTAACGGCGGTTGTCGTGACACAGGGGTTTGTTGCCAATTCCCTATATCGATCTATTTATGAGTATTTCCACTACTCTAACGGTTTTGTGAGTTGTTTCACTACTCGAACCGTCTCGAGGAATAAACTGTCTCGAGAGAGGGATTTGGAAAGGGGACTTATCGTCTCCGAAGAGACGTGCCTGAATTGGAACCGTCTCGAGGAATAAACTATCTCGAGAGTGGGATTGGAAAGGAGACTTATCGTCTTCGAAAAGACGCGCCTGGATCGAGGAATAAACTGTCTCAAGAAAGGGATTGGAAAGGGGACTTGCCGTCTTTCAAAAGGCGTGCCTGGTTTGGAACTATCTCAAGGAATAAACTGTCTCGAGAGAAGGATTGGAAAGGGGACTTACCGTCTTCGAAAAGACGTGCCTTGATTGGAACCGTCTCGAGAAATAAACTGTCTCAAGAGAGGGATTGGAAAGGGGTCTTATCGTCTCCGAGAAAACGTGCCTGGATTGGAACCGTCTCGAGGAATAAACTGTCTCGAGAGAGGGATTGGAAAGGGGTCTTACCATCTCCGAGGAGACGTGCCTGGATTGGAACCGTCTCGAGGAATAAACTGTCTCGAGAGAGGGATTGGAAAGGGGACTTATTGTCTCTGAAGAGACGTGCCTGAATTGGAATCGTCTCGAGGAATAAACTGTCTCGAGAGTGGGATTGGAATCGGAAAGGAAAGGACAATGCCCCTAAGGGCATTTTGGTCATTTTGCCTCTATTTGGACCTGACAGGCCCGCGGAGCGATGGAAAGACAGAATTTGGACCTAGAGAATTGGTTTCGATTGGAAAATGCCCACAATGACTTGAAAACAAGTCTGGACGGAGTGTAGACTGCCCAGCGGTAAAAAATGGGGTGCTTACACTTTCCTAATCCAAACCGTTCCTAATTCAACTCCTTCCTAAACTTCTCATTTCGTAAATCTTAAGTTTCCAAAACTTGAACATAAAAATCTTTCATAAATTTTAAAACTCAACTTTCAAATCTTTCCTAATTCAACCCTTTCCTAATTCTACCCTCTTTTCAAATCTTAACTTTTCAAACCTAAGTTTTCAAACACAAACCTTTCCTAATCTTAAGATTTTCTAAAAACTCTAAAACTTTCTAAATCTTAAAATTTCCAAATTTCAAATCTTTCCAAATTTAAAACTTTTCCAAGATCAAAACTTTCTTAAGTTAAGACTTTCACAATCTAAAAACTTTCTAAATTCTAAACTTTTCTAAACTTCAAATCTTTCCAAATCTAAAATTTTCTAAACTCAAAACATTCTTGTTTTCAAAACTTCCTCGTTTTCTAAACTTTTTCACTTTCAAAACTTTCCTTTTTCAAAACATTCCAAAATTCAAAACTTTTCTAAACTCAAAACTTTCTTAATTTTAAGCCTTTCTTAAACTAAACTTTTACTAATTCAAAACATTTCAATTCAACACTTTCCTATTTCAAAACCTTTCTTAAAACAAAACTTTCCTATTTCAAAAGCTTTCCTAATTTCGAAACTCTCCTAATTTGAAAACTTTCTTAATTCAAAACTTTCCAATTTCGAAACTTTTCAAAAATGAAACTTTCCTAATTCAGAACTTTCCTAAATCAGACCTTTCCTAAATCCAATATTTCTTAAACTCTTGAGTCTTTCCTAAGTCTCATCTTTCTTAAGTCTAGGTTTCTTAAACCTTCTCTTTCCAAAACAAGTCTAAATCTATCTTTTCAAATGAAAGTCCAATCTTCTCAATTTCAATTTTCAATCTCCTCTTCTAATTTCAAATCAAATTCAATTTCTAATTCAATCTCCTTCTTCAAATCAACTCTTCTATTTTCAATCGGACTCCTATTCGAACTACGACTGACCTGATTCCCCCACAGGGATACGTAGGCAACCTTCATGGGTGTGGTCACAACACTTTTCAAACTTTCAATTCCACCCTCATGGGTGCGGTCTCCATATTTTCAAATCCCAAATTCCAATTTATTTTCAAAATTCCAATTTCAAAATTTCTATTTTCAAATTTCTATTTCCAAATTTTCACACTTTTCAATTTCAATTCCATCTCTTCAAATTTATTTTCAAATCAAATTCTTTCTAAATTTATTTCCAAATCTATTTTTCAATTATCCTAACTTGCACTTGCAAATAATGCATCATGATAATTTTTAAACATTGTTTTATAAAGTGAATAGGATTGGGCATTGGTTAGTTAAAAACTCTCATAGGTGAATCTAGGGTAGATTGACATGTAGGTACCGAAAGGGCGGGGTAGGGTGATGACTTAGTGCGTCTTCCCTACACGTAACCAACCTCCGAACCTAGATCATTGTTTTTAAAGACCAAAAGGAGTTATTTTTCAAAAAGGGCTAAATATTTTCCAAAGGTTGCCAAACAACCTGTTTTCTTAAAAACCCTCTATTGAGGAGATATTTTCAAAACCCTAAGTGTAGTCTTCAGATTATTCTTAGTTTTTAGGTGACCTAACTCACCTTAATCAAGTTAGGTGGCGACTCCAAATAAGCCCTTTATTCAAATCTATTTTCAATTCAAACCTAGTCGCACTCATTTTTCTAGGAGGGTGAGTTCTAACGAGAGAGTACAGCATTTTTTCCGCTTATGTGAGTATTCCTCGAGTGTAAAAAATTTGGGCGTGACATACAACTATGAAGACATGGGCTGGGGGCTAGAAGAGCAAAAGACACCAACAGAGCCATTCGAATTAGAAAGAGGCGAGTTAGCCATGGTCTTTCGAGAAGAGCCCACCACCAAGGACATCAAAGGAGTCAATAAAGCTGACAACTGCACCATCACTGCCAACAGGTCTGGAGTTCTAGAAGAAGCTTTCTCTTGCCTTACCCTGGCTAGAAGCCATGACTGTGGATGGAGTGTTGAAGATGTGGGCATCATCCCAAAGCCATACTAAGGAAGAAGCGAGTCTTGTCAAAAGCGTGCAAGAGAGGGGTGTTCTCACTCACTTTCTTTCTATCTCTTTTATTTTCTGCCACTGAGTTAAATGTTTGCACTTTCATCCTAAAAGAACTCCATGTTTTTCATTAAATAGCAAAGTATGGATTTATGTTATTACCTTACATTACTGTCATCTTAAATGTTTTTTGTGAATGGTGATTAGTCCTTATACAAGAGGGCACGGTTTATCCTATGGAATGATTTGACTTGAAGGGATGATAGCATGTGTTAACCACTCGCCAAATGATCAAATTCCCAAAGAGAGAGAGGATAGGGACGAGTGAGGAAACTACCCAGAGGCAACACTTGCAAGACTCCAAAGCTAAGCGATGTGTGGCCAGATTATCGAAATGAAGAGGAGCCATCTTTCATTTTCCCATATAAAAATAAATTTGTTTATATTCCCTTTGCTTAACCCCTAGAGCCACGTAACAAACGAAATTTTCCTTGTCAACCTTGATTTAAGACTGTCCTCCCCACACTGGGGCAGACAATAATTGAGAACTCTAGTAATAGTATCCATCTTCCATCGTGCTAGGGCAGTGTTGAAGGCTCTATAGATCAAGCAATCTAGTTCAAAATGAAGAGAGGCTCTCATTTCATTTCCCATACAGTTAGAAACAACCCCTTGCCAAACCCCTCAACCTAGGGATCACCGCCCACGTTGGGTTTAGATTGAACTACTAAAGAAAAAGGTTAAGAAAAAAAGGGGTTATAGAATTGTTCATTTCATAAAAGGAAAGGAAAGAGATGAAAAAAGGGGAAGAAAAGCGAAGGAAAGGAGTTGCCAATGGGCAAGAGGCTGGAAAAAAAAATCATGTCTAAGAAAAAGGCCTTAAGACAACCATGATTGTGCCATCTTGTAAAGCACAATAAGGAGGCCAAAAGAGAAGAGAGTCATGTTAATCTCAAAAAGCATACAGAAAGGTTGATAGAAAAGGGGGAATTTTCACCTTGAGAAGTACATAGTAATTTAAAGGTGATCTTACATTTCAAAGAAACCCAGTAGAAACAATAGATTCGAGCCTTTACTCTTCTTGCAAAACCCCGAAACCATGGCCTACATTACAACCCTATTAAAGTCCACTCTAATTGAAAACGGATTGCTTGATCTAAATGAGCTAGACACGCTACCAAAGCTAAAGAAGGATGCTAACCTTACTGGAAAGGAAGAAAAGTCAAGGACGGTATAGATCTAAACCCTGCTGAAAGTAACATCGAATTTGAGCATATATATCCTGTTGTTTCAAAAACCCTATAACCTAGCCTACATTACGGTCGTAAAGGAAAGTCTCCTCAGATTGAAGGACTGGCCACTTATCGCTCTACTAAAGCTCAGGTAAGCTATTGTTGAAGCCCCGAGAGTTGAGAGTTTCAGCCCAATAATCCTATACACTAACCCCGAGGTAGAGAATCAGAGGCGGTCAAAAGGTTGAGAAAGGTACAAAGTGATATCATCCAAGCAAGGTAAGGTTAAGCCAAAGGAGAGGCCAGGCCCCCGAAAAGGAAGGAGTTACCATTCCAAATATACAACTTTGACAGCACCCCTTGTCATTCCATTAACTAGAATATTTATAATATGTGCATGCATCTTCACAAAAAAAATATATATATATATATATATAATAATAAAAAGTAATAAAAAAAATCAGCATAAGCTTCGCATACATAAGACATAACTCCTGTAGAAACAAAAGTCACCAATACAATTTAATATCATCTCATGTAACAAATATACATCATCATCATCCATGCACATGCATCTGATCATATACTTAGCTGTAAAAATTATAAATATCTTTACCTGTTCATGTATTTAACTATCTAATCATAAAATATTAATTTCTGTACAAAATTTCCAGAAATAAAACTATCTAACATAATACTTCCCCAGGATAGGGGCAACAACAGATCAAGGTCTATGGCAAGGGGCATCTTTCAAAGATCGAAATCAATATCCTCCAGATCAAAATCTCCAAATCTCGGTATCAGAGGAGGTGGATAACTACTAGAACCGCCACCATCCTGCGCAGGAGACAAAATCAAAATCAGCAAAGTAAAGGAATGACTAAGCAATAGCAGAGTGAAAAGAAGAAGGATGGAAAGAATAACACATACTGCCACCTCCCATCTGGGCTAACCAAGCGGTCAAGGAAGCTATCTCTGCCTGGTATTGATCACGTTCCGTCTGGTATCAATCCCTCTGGTCTCTCACAGTAGTAAACTCAACCTGGGGAATGTATCCTCCGATATAGCGCCACAAGTCAACCACCTTCTGGCCAACAACGTACTCGCCAACTACTACCTTAAACCGAGTGAAGGCACCCACAAAATGAGCCCCGAAGTATGTGGCGTAGTCCGTATCTGGGGGAAGCAAGAAACTGGCACTCGGCTAGTGTTCCTAACAAGGAATGGGAACCCCCTCCACCAAGGCTCCGAACATGTACTCTGGTGGATCTCCTGCTGATCTGAACCCCTCGTGAAACTACTGCCAGTGTCAATCTCTTAGATTGGACTCCCAAGAATTGTCGCTAAGAAAGGAAGCTCTCAATAAGGATAATAGAACCAAGTACCGCATCGTCTTATAATGAATTGATCTAATGAAAGGCCGCCAAGTCACGTCCCTCACCTCAATGAGCTCTAGGTTCGCCCATAGCGTCACAAAGTTAGTGATCTCTGATCGCTGGGCTATCCGGTCACGTGCCCACCTCAAAGCACGAGGATAAAGGTCACACTCGATAACTACAGGGCGACGAACAAACAGGTACTTGTAGCTCCACCAGACAAGAAAAGGGCAGAAACTAGTCATGCTAGCTCAACGAGAGGAAGTCCGGACCTGAATCGACCGAAGGAAGCAGCTGAAGGAGAAGGACCCCCAATCTAACTCAAACAAAGCCCCAAGATCAGCTACAATGCTCACCAAACGAAAAGGCATGAGCAACTTATTGTTATTGCAAAAGCAGCTGAAAATAATGTACAGAACAAGTCGTCGCCTCATGATAACTTGCCGAGCAGGAGGTGGCTCAGCAGCAAAGTACTGTCATCCCGACTGAGCCAGGAAACTAGAAAAGCAAAATGCTCAAAAGGGGGCAAGTCAAGCAGAATGCATGCATCGTCTCTAATTACTAACGTCAAGGTGATCCGCCGACCAACGAAGGAATGCCCTGTGATGATAGCCTAGTCCAATGGGGTGGGACCCAACTCAAAGCCAACAATATGAAAGGTCCCAGTCTCTCCAAACCACCTCTTGATAAGCGCTAGTACCAGATGTCAGTTCAGGCGGTTAGCCTGTAATCCCATGAAAGCCCCGAACCTAATATCAACCAAGAAAGCACGATAGGATGGAGCCGCTTCTTGCTTGGTCACAAAGACCTGGTGAACAGCCCCTTTGAAAGCTGTGTGTAACCACATAGGGGGTAAATGTTGTCTAGAATAGACACTAGGATGATACGTAAGATCTCTCAGCGGTGGAATGTTTGGGACGTCCAAGTCGCCTAGCTTAGCGTCTGTCTGTGCCAGATGGAGGCTCTCCTATAAATAGGCACCAGATTGCCAAGACCCGGTACCTCTTCCTCCGCACCAATATGCTCCTCAAGGGCCTGCTTAACCAGAGGAAAGGGGTTGACAAGTGGCTTACTCCATTGTCCACTCTAACTAGACGATGCACATCCAGTAGATCGCCGACTATCCCTAGATCAGCTGGAACCATTGGCAGAATTTGTCCGGGCCACCTTCACAAAGTGGCACCTCCTCTTGGAACCATCATCACCCGCATCTGCCATCCTGAAAAGGTAAGTCAAGGTAAGAGGTGTTAATATACGGTATATATAGATAAGAAAATAAAAGTAGAAGAAAAATAAAATAAAATAAATAAATGAATAATAAAAACAAAAAAAAATAAACAAATAATAAAAAGATTTCAAGTGATAAGTCAAAATAAATTTCCTACACATTTTGATTTTAAAATTCCAAGTCAAAATGAATTTTCTATACATTTTGCTTTAAAAGGTCAAGTTTCGAGTCAAAATGAATTTCCTACAAATTTTGATTTGTCAACTTCGAGTCAAAACAAGTTTTGTAAAATTTCTAGGGTTTCTTGTCTTTTTCCATCAAAAATATTTTATTCCAAAACTTTTCCAACTCTTTCCTAATGTCTAAAAATTTCTGCAGAGTTTCGTTTAAAAATGTCCTTACAACACTCACAACATCAATACAAAACACAAATCATACACTCTACCACTTCACAATCACGTAACATCAACACCCGCTCACACTTTTTCAAATTTTTAAACTTTTCAAAAGACTTGTTTTATGTTCCAATGAATCAATGATTTTCAAAGTTATCCTAAAATTTTTCAAAATTATTTCAACTGTTTTCTAAAATATTTCTACATTTTTCAAAATTTTAAACTCCATTAATTTCATCACTTTCTCAATTTGCTCCATTTTTCTTATTTTTCTAAGTATTTTTTTATTTTTCAAAAAATAAAAAATTCAAAAATTTTTTAAAAAATCACGAAATTTCACATGGCTGTTAAACACATTTTTTTAAGACACGTGGGATAAAAGATCTAGCCAAAACACTCAATACTCAAAGCTGTAGGGATAAACGCCCAATTCTTGCAGAAACCCCTTATACATAATCATGAAAAATCACTCACATTCAATCCAACAAGCACTAAAATGCAAAAATAACTTCACCACAGTGTTCATCAAAACATCAATTTTTACTATTCAAATGGCTCAAATAGAATTCTACACACAAAATCAACATAAAATCTAAAACTCATCTCTTGGAGTTCTCCAGCAAAACCTTCTCTTTCAGCGACTTTTCCAACGACGGGGTCTACTTTCGGCAATTTCCTGTGGTCCCTAAAAAGTGTTCCATTAATGTATAGGTCGGTTTCCTCGCAATGCCTCTCAGTTGTGTGAAAATCCTTTAAATCCCACAAGTGTTTGAACTAGAAAATGTTGTTGGTTTTGATCCCAAGCCTAGCACCACAGCAAGCCAAACCCACCAGTGGCGCCAGTTCCAAATTCTGGGTAGTTTTGCTCTTTTCCCATCAAAACTCGATTTTAAAGGCCTTTTAAGCCAAATATCCATTTCCAAACTTCCGTTTTCAAAATATTTCCAAAGTCTGTCCCTCCGACCGCCTCACGGTCAACATGGGACTCTTACTCTATCATTTTGTCTTCGACAAGCAAAGACAGAAAAAGAGAGGCAGCTGTAAGCACTCCATTTTTACCCGCTCGGTAGTCTCCAATCCATCTAGACTTGTATTCAAGTCAATATGGACGTATTCTAATCTAAATCGACTTTCCAAGTTTAATCCCATTAATCGATCGCTTCGCTGGCCCTTAGGGCCCAAATAGAGGTAAAATTACCAAAATGCACGTCTTTCCAAAGACGGTAAGTCCCTTTTCCAACTCCAATTCCAATTCAAATTAAATTCGGCACACTTTTCGAGAAAGTTGATTCCTCGAGGTGGTAAGACCATCCAATCTGGCACATTTCCAAGTGAACTCCTCGGAATGGTAAGTCCCTTCAAACCTATCGACCGGGACGAGACCCAAGTCCCCAAGATGGTAGATTGGTCCACCAATGTAGAAATGTCCATTTCGGCACGCCTTCCGAAAAAGTTGATTCCTCATGCGCTAAGTCCACCTAGCAACTTCTAGAGATTAGGTTGTGATATCCCAAACCTCTATTTAATTATATTAATGAGAATTTCTAGTGTATGTAATATTTAATGTTAATTATTTCTCCTTTTAGGTCAAAATGACCAATGAGAAGTTATGTTGTAACTTAAGCATGTAGGGTGAGACACATGGGATTATTTCCCATGTGTATCATCCTATATACACAAACCCACACACCCATATACACACACACACACACCCAACCAATTGGGAGAAGAAGAGTGGGAGAAGAGGAGAAGAGAAGAGGAGGGAGGAGATTGAAGGAAGAGAGAGAACTTGGAGAGCCTCCACCCAAGCTAAGAGAAGCCATTGGAGGCTTGATCAAGCTTGAAGTGAGGTAAGCTCCATTTCTTTTTACAAATTGTTTGTGTATTTGCATGTATCTTGATGAGTTATGATACTGGGTTGTTCTAGGGGACTCATTTGAGTACCAAACAGATTGAATCTTGAGCTTTGTAAACCCAATTGTAGGATTTGAGGGTTTGGGATTGAAATCCCCCAATTTATACAATTTAGGGCTTGGGGTTCTAAAATCTTATATCCCTTTGATTTAATTGTTCTTTCTTTCCCATTTTGAGTTATTATCATCCTTGTGGGCTAATATTTGAGCCCTAAGAGTATTGGGAAGGTTTGGTTGTGTTTGGAGGGATTTTGGGTGAGTTTTGGCTTGAAAAATCGTTACTGCGCAGACGAGGCCGTTCGAACGACCCAAGTGCAGATTTCTCCATTTTGCCTATCGTTGGAACGGCCATTTTGGGCGTTCCAACGGCTGGGTATTTTGGCCTAGCGTTCCAACGACCCTTTCGGGCGTTGGAACGGTCTGAAGAGGGAGTTTCTCCATTTTACCTAGCGTTCCAACGGACCTTCCGGGCATTAGAACAGTTAGAGAAGATGTTTTTTTCATTTTGCCTATAGTTGGAACGGCCATTTTGGGCGTTCCAACGGCCCAACGGCTAGGTATTTTGGCCTGGCGTTCCAACGGCCCGGTTGGGCGTTGGAACGGTCTGCTGGTTCCAGCACTGTTTAGTAAAATGGGCATAACTTTCTCAAGAAAACTCAAAATTGATGCACCGTTTGAAGCATTAGAAAGTAGACTGATAGACCTTTGTACCCATATAATGTTTGTTTTCTAATTCATTATAGATTGAGAGTTATGGAAGTTTGAAGTTGACCTAAAATCTATGCCAACAACATTGTTTCCAGAATCTTTAGTCCACCTTTCGTGAGGCATAACTTCTTCACCCGAAATGTGTTTTTGGCCTATGACCTATCAAATTAAAGGCCTTTAAGCCTATTTTCAAATGGAACTAGTCTTGGGTGTGAACTCATCTTTGAGAGGTGGTTGGGACTCGATGAAGGAGTTGACATTCCGGCTTTTATATTCAAATCTCAACTTCATGTTCTTATTTTACATCGGGGCTTTGTCCTAAAGTTTAGCTTCGCTCTCCCATTATGAGAATGAGGTGTTGTTGAGTCAGAGTTGAGGGGTTTATGTGCTTAGTCTTGGTTAATGCGTTATTGCCTTACCTTAGCATTGTGTATTGATGTTCTATGTTCCTATGTAAATTATATGTAGGAGCACCTTGCTTAACGCCCGTTCAGTTGAATAGAGGTGAGTAACAATATGCCATGAGTAAAACTCTATTATTTTCTAAATGTTTTAAGCTTACTTCTATATCATGAATGTGTTCTATACGTTTCAATGCATCAATGATTACGTTCAAGTATAAATGTCATGCTTTGAATTACATACGAACCTTACCTATGATACGAATCACAATCTATGGACTAGAACATTCACATAAAGTAGATGTAAGATTCCTAACGTATGATTCTAACTCAAAGTCTCTTCGTGGCGAGACTTTAATCTAGCCCGATAGTCCTAGGATGGGGGACACGAAGTAAACCATCGACCTGTAAGGTCTTTCGTA
This sequence comes from Euryodendron excelsum, assembly GCA_033060915.1. Classification (NCBI taxonomy): domain Eukaryota; kingdom Viridiplantae; phylum Streptophyta; class Magnoliopsida; order Ericales; family Pentaphylacaceae; genus Euryodendron; species Euryodendron excelsum. The sequence continues at coordinate 6,868,171 of CM065396.1, forward strand.
ACAAGACCCTAAACTAGCAACGATGGTCCTACGGTAGGGGACACGAAATAATCTATCGCCATGTTGGGAGACGTCCCTTGGCTTAAAAGTCTAGATGTGACCTTTATGGTTACTATAACTGAGCATAGCTCTTATGACTGACTTAAAAAGCCTATGTGTGACCTTTACGGTTACTATAACTGAGCCTAGCTCTTATAACTGGCCAAATGCACTTTGCGTGCTAATGACTGAGCGTAGCTCTTGACGACTAAGCCTCGTCTCACGATTGAGCACTGCTCTTATGAATGGCTTAAAACACTTTATGTTGCTAATGACTGAGCGCAGCTCTTAATGATTGAGCCTAGCTTTTATGTTGGCCTAGAGAGCCTATGCATGACCATTATGGTTACTATGTTAGCCTAAAGAGCCTATGCATGACCTTTATGGTTACTATGTTGGCCTAAAGAGCCTATGCGTAACCTTTATGGTTACTATGTTGGCCTAAAGAGCCTATGCGTGACCTTTATGGTTACTATGTTAGCCTAGAGAGCCTATGCGTGACCTTTATGGTTACTATGTTGGCCTAAAGAGCCTATGCGTGACCTTTATGGTTACTATGTTGGCCTAAAGAACCTTACGCGTGACCCTTGTGGTTACCATGATGCCCAATACCAGAAAAACCTCTTAAGTGGGGTGAAGTGAAGTATATGGTTGCCTAATGTACAGACATGACACGCTCATGTTCCCGAATGAGTAGTATGATTTGTTCAAATGTTTCACGACAAGTTGTGTATGTCTTCACAAGTATTAATGTTACAATATATCTCTCCTTTCTACGATATCACGATATGCCTCATTGTACCATGCCACGGTATGCTTATGACAAGCCACATTATGCCATACACAATCGGGTTACGATTTACACCTCACGCTTATGATACTATGATCAAATGACATAATGTTTCAATATGATGCTTGTGCTACCGGTGCTTCCATATCTATGCTTTATATGATTCTGAGAGTAATGATATAGATGTGTCTAAGGTTACACGACGAGTTAAGATGTACACTCACGAGTTATGATATGTTATGCTAATGGCAAGCTATATCACACTTCACTAGTTCATGCTACGACATGACTGCCGCTCTTCTTCAACATTATGTTCTAGAAATGATGAAATGTTTAATACAAAAGTCTATGCTTCAAGTGTTTTAAAGACTATACTTATACGATTCTAAGTTCATGCCACTTATGTGTAAATGTACCTCTATTGTCATGTACATTAAATATAATTGTAGTCTATGGTATTTTATGCTCATGCATTATTGTTATTCACTAAACATTAGCTTACGTTTTCTCAAATAATTTTTAGGTAACCAATCCGGGAGGCCTTAAAGCGAGGCCCTATGTGTATTTTGAGCTATGGCCCACGGGCTTATGATTTGTGTAATGTTTGAGGGTTGGACCCAATGTGTTGTAATGATATAATGCTATAACTTTGGTGGACCTTGATTTGGTCCTTGTGTATGTTATGTTTGGGATTAGGCACAGCTCTACCATGTATGACACGGATTATGTTTTCAAGTTATCAAAAATTCTATTTTCCGCAATTATGCATCATTTTAAATTATTATGCACAGGTGATCAACTAGTTTATGTAATGCGGCCTCAGGTAGCCTTGCTACTGGCCGGTCATGTACCCTAAATCCGTATAGGCCGGATTATGGGGCGTGACATAGGTAGTCTCTTGAATAATCGCAACCCGTTAGAGTATCGAAAATACTGGTAAACATCGCAACCGTTAGAGTGATGGAAACACTCGCAAATAGGTCAATATAGGGAATTGCCAACAAACCCCTATATCACGGGACCGCTTTCAGAGTGACGGAAACACTCAAAACCTAGGTCAACACCGGTGCCTGCTAGCCCATTTTGGTGAAAATTGACCAAACTACCCCTAGGGCCATTTTCGGTACGTTTCCCATGAAAAAGACAATCGGGCATGATTATGTGCCTTCTAGTCAGTTTCCGGCCAATTCCGAGACATTCCAGTCAAGATGGTCATTTTGCCCTAGGCATCCAAACACCCTGGGAAACACATCGGCTCTGGGTATCAAACCGGTAACCTCCTGAGAATGCTTCTTATAGTATTCCCAACCATCCATTAGCTTTTCGAGTCATTCTGAATCAGTTCCGGCAAACCCGGTGCAAAATGCTCGTTTTGCCCTTGGTGGGCCAGTCGCCTCTTCTAACCACACCAGCTCTGGGTAACAAACCGGTAACCTCCTGGGACATTCCAAGTTATGTTTCCAAACCTCGAGTCTTCTTATGGGACATTCCAAGTTCATCCCGGTAGTTTTTCGATCCAGTTGACCATTTTGCCCCTAATGGCCTTATCGACCTTTCAAACACATCCTGTCATCATTTTTCAAGTCTAATACCTCCGGGACTCTATTCTAAGGGTTCCTATTCCTTTCTGGCCTTCCGAGCCATTCCCAATCCTCTAAATCCTTCCCGAACCTTTCGGAGTCACTACTAGTGAAGCCAGACTAAAAATTGCATGGTAGTCACTAGTACAAGCACCCAAATCTTCTGAAGATAAGTTGCTTGCCAACCTTAAAACTTTCCTAAATGGCTAGTGGCACCAGAAGCAAATTCTGCCTGGCACCACTACAACAGGCGCCAGGTCAATCCTCTCTCCATAAACATAGAGCCTCCTCCAGCGTGAAAAGGGTCCGCAAACTCAATCTAAAAACTCTCATCTTCGATATACAAAACTCGTTGCCTCACTAAACCCTAGTCTTCTTTATGTTTTCCAAAACCCTAGCCTCCATAAACAAACCCTAACTCACATATACTCCTATACAATCATACACTAGCCTGCAAAGCCTCCATTGAAGACTTGAAGTGCTGCAACCCGAAGCTCTCGAAGATCAAGAGAAGCCCTTGAAGACTGACGTAAAGCGAAACGAGGATTGAAGCAAAGCAAGCAAAATAAAAAGATACGAGGTAGGCTTTCTTTTTACGTTTAGGCATCTTCCCCCTCTATCTTCTCCCTCCTAACTCACTTGGGTTTTCTTCTATTTTAATCCCCCATCTTCATCTCCTCCTTTCTTGCATGCTTGAGACAAGAGATTTCCCGGTCCTTGTGTAGGATTAGGCTATTGAAGGTCACCGTGCCAGGGACTTTCTTTTAGTCTAACAGGAGACCACGTGGGTTTGGCCCCCTTGATTATGTGGTGAAGCCTTAACCTTGTATGTTCACGACCCCAACTTGTATTGTGCATATCATGATCTTGCATTCCTCCAAAATACGTTGTCAAACTTGTTTTCAAAACTTGCATTAAAATCGTTTTCAAAGTTTGTGTTGAATTCTTTTTCTTCAAAACTTGTTTTTAAAATCACAATCCTAAGGTGATTTTAACCTTTCCATGGCTAGGGTTGTTTTAGGAAAGCGTTACATTTAAAGTGTCCAATATGGTCCATATTTTCAAATCTCGTTGTTTTCAAAACCATTATCCTAAAGTGGTTCAAGCCTTCTTTTTGTTAGAATCGCTTCAAGAAAGTGAGATATTTTTACGAACGTTCCAAAAACTCTCTTTTCAAATCTCTTCTTCTAAAAATCTCTGTTTCAACATACTTTCTAAAAACTTTATCCAATCTCCTTTCCAAAATTGTTTTAAAAAACTCCCTTCAAAAATCTAGTTTTCAAAACTCTTTTCCAAAAAAAAGCTCTCTTTAACATTCACTTTCTAGAAACAGTCCCTAAAACTCTTCCCAAAAAACTCTTTCCGAAAAACTCCTTCCCAAAAACTCTTTCCAAAATCCCTTTCCAAAAACTCTCTCTTCAAAATTCACTTTTCAAAAACTCCTTCCTAAGATTTCCTTCCAAAAACTCACTTTCCAAAAATCTCTTTTCTTAGAGTCCAAGTCAAACCCTAGAATCAACGATTAGGAAACCCTAATTTTCTTTCCTAAAACATAATTTTCAATCTTGTCTTAAAACCTAGGTTTCCAAAATCTCCTTCTTTACATCTAAGTCATAAGTTTCCAAAACCTATTTTCTACATCAAAACTATAGTCTTCCAAATCTAGGATTTCCAAAACTTCACCTTCCAAATCCATATCAAATCCAATCTTCCCATTTAGGAAACTAGATCCAATCCTCCGTTTTTTTAAACAAAATTAAAACATATCCTCTTAGACGTAAAATCCAAATCTTTCCTAATTACAATCCTTCCTAATCTCGTACTTTCCTAAACCTTAAGTTTTCAAAACTTAAACTTTTAAATCTTTCCTTAAACCTTAAGCTTCTTAATCTTCCTAATTCCAGTCTTCCCTAAATTCTATACATTTTCCAAATCTAACTTTTCAAATCTTTCTAATTTCAAATATTCCTAAATTTTAAATCTTTCCAAATACAAAAACTTTCTTAAGTCAAAACTTTCCACTTTTAATTCTCTCCTAATTCAAAACTTCCCTAATTCGAAACTTCCCTAAAACGAAAACTTTCTTAAATCGAAACTTTCCTAAATTGAAACTTCCCTAAAACGAAAACTTATCTAAATCGAAACTTTCGAAACCTTTCTTATTTTAAAACTTTCCTAAAATGAAACTTTCTTAATTCGAAAACTTTTCAATTTCGAACCTTTCCTAAATCCAATCTTTCCCTAATCTTTCAAGCCCAACATTCGAGTCAAATCTTTCTCAAATCTCAAGTCTTTCCTAAGTTCCATCTTTCCTAAGTCTAGGTTTCCTATAACCAAGTTTTCCAAAATCATTCCTTTCAAATCTTATAATCAAAGATTAAAGTCCAATCCTTTCAATTCCAAATTCCAATTTTCAATCCTCTATTCTAAGTTCAAATCATATCCTTTTTCAAATTTCTGTTCTAAGCTCAAATCAAAACCTTCTATTTTCTGTCGGACGATTATCCGAACTACAACTGACCTTATTCCTCCAAAGGGATATGTAAGCAACCCTTATGGGTGCGGTCACAACCTTTTTCAAATCTCCAATTCCATAACTATTTATAAATTTTCAATTCTGTGATCTATTTCAAATTTCCAATTCCAAATTTCGATCTCCAAATCTCTATTTCCAATCTCCAAAACTTTCTTTCGAAACCAAATCTATTTTTTCAATTCTCTTTTCAAATCAAATCAAGTTCTTTTCAAATCTATTTTTAAAATCAAATCTTATTCTTGCACTTGCATATCATGCATCATGTCAATTTCTTTCTAAAAGTTTCTTTTCTAAAGTGGATAGTTTTGGATATTTGTTAATTGAATACTTTATTGGGTGAATCTAGGGTGAATAGACATGTAGGTACCACAAGGGCGGGGTAGGGTGATGGCTTAGTGCGTCTTCCCTACCTGTAACCAACCTCTGAACCTAAAATCACTGTTTTTAAAGACCAAATGGAGTTATTTTCAAACAAGGGCTTAAATATTTTCTAATGGTTGCCAAACAACCTGTTTTCTTAAAAACCCTCTCTTGAGGAGGTATTTTCAAAATCATTTTAAAAAACCCTAAGTTTAGTCTTCAGATTATGCTTAATTTTTAGGTGACCTAACTCACCTTAATCAAGTTAGGTGGCGACTCCAAATTATTTTCTAAAAGTCCTTTATTCAAATCAATTTTCAATTCAAACCTAGTCGCACTCATTCTTCTAGGAGAATGAGTTCTAACGAGAGAGTACAGTATTTTTTCTGCTTGTGTTTGTATTCCTCGAGTGCAAAAAATCTGGCAAGACAACTGGCGACTCCGCTGGGGACACTTAGAGGGGTAGGCCATAGTCATGTCTCTTCACCCTTCACTCATGTAGAGTCGTCGATTAACTTGTTCAATTTTATCCACTTTCAGTTTTCAAAATCAAAATTTCAAAGTTGTTTTCAAAAACCTGCATTTAATTCCATTCATATTATCTTGTATTAAGCTTGTCATCCACATACTAACTCTTGCATCTTTGTTTTGTGGGTACGCTTTTGTTTACAATATTATTTCATTAACTGTTATGCATAAATGTGATGAACCGGATGAATGGGAGTCATTGGGCTCTTTCCTCCACTTTCAAAAATCACACACACGCCGCACGTGCACTTGCATTCTGCATACTTATATTTTTACCCTGATCTGTCCCTTCTAGTTAGAAGGGGGAACGGTATATTGGTTGTGGGCAAGATGTCGTGTCAATTTCTTCCCCTACGACCTCTTAAAGGTTCCCCCGCTCGAATCACCAACTGATCATGGCACCACCTCGGGGAGTGGGCCTAGGTTTGAAGATCTGGGAACCAAGCTTTTTTAGGACGCATTAGTAAACCCTCAATCTTATGCTCATATAGACACCTTGCATAGCCAAACCTCTACTGAATTCAGGACACACACACCGTTTTCAAAACTATGGAGGAAAGGGCGACCGCTTTTACTTTCCTTTATACCTACTTATTTTTGTTGTTATAATGACTATATTCTTACTGTTATAGTGTCTGTCTAACTGCTCATGCATATACGTTTACTTTATCATTGCATTCTCTCTCCTTATATTCTATGCACCCATTTTCATGCATTCCATATTCCATGTCAAGACAAGAGTTCTAGAGTAACTTAAGTCACTGCATTCTTATGCCTATGATCAACCTATTGAGATTGACACTAAGGTCATCTTCCCTTGCATTAAACCTACCCACACCCTAAGGGTTCCCGCGTAACCCTAAGGACTCTTGGCATGCATATCAATTCATTCTATAAGTGGGGCCCCAATCCCTCTATGCTCACGGAGATAGGGTTGCTAAGAAGATAAGGGACAATCAATCAACATGGTCTCTCAGCGACCTCCTCGACATCAAAGCCAACGAAGGCGAATCCGAAGACTCAAGAGTAGTTTAGGATTTCTTATGTAGAATTAGATAGGTGGAAGTCCAAAGGAAAATGTTCCCCCTCCCCCCTATTAAAATGTACTTTTATTCTTTTATTCAATGAGTTTCCTTATTTTCATGAATTTAGATTCCCGATCAATGGCAATGTACTTGCATATAGGGGCAGAAACCCCTATCTTCGAAAATAAGCTGAAGCCATCACATTTAGCCTCCCTCTTAAATAGGGACACCCTAGTAGATGCATTGCATAGAGCTCTCTAAAAACTAGAAACTGACTTGCAATTTTTGTTTTTGTCTTTCTTTCTCTTCCTCTTTCATTTACAAATATCACCCTGCACTGAGTCAACATTGCTCCCAAGAATGGGCAACATCCACCTAGGGACCCCATTATCACCCGACAAAGAGCCTCACTGATGGCTGCCAACCCTGAAGAATCATCTCAAGTCTCTCGAGAAGAGGTCAACGAAATGAGGACCAAGATGGATGAAATACTCAAACTCATTCAAACTATGGCTATGAAGGATACTGTTGTAGTCCCATCGTCATCCATGACTTCGTCCAAGGACCCTGAACCCGTTAACCCAGGGATCATGCTTCAATCTAATAGTGCTAGGAGGAGCAAGGAAGACACCAAGGGAGTCAACGCTGAAGAGGAGGAGACCATATTGCTTTCCCCTGCCGTAAAAAGGACTCCCTTAGACCCTCTCAATCTGAAAATCCAAAGGCTAGAGGATTCACTGTGAAGTTTCCATGGTCATGACACTTACGGGTTCACTTCCTATGACGAGCTCTGTTTATTTCCGGACCATCCGTGACCTGCTAAGTTCAAAATGCCTGACTTCCAAAAGTATGACGGCGCTGGTAACCCCATTGGTCATCTTCGTCTCTATGCTGGAGCGCTGAGTGGTCGTAATAATGATCCGAGGCTTCTCATGCAGTTATTCCAACACAGCCTCACTAGGTCTGCTCTACAATGGTTCACCCGTCTAGACCTAATGAAGATCACCACTTGGATTGAGTTCGTCAATGCATTTAAAGCCCAATACCATCACAACATCGAGCTCACTTCCGATTGATGGTCCGTGATGACAATTAATAAAGGTGAGAAGGTAAGCTTCAAGGGATATACCCTGAGATGGAGGGAGGCTGCGGGACAAGTCAATCCCCCGCTAGAAGAAAAGGGGTACGTGCAATTGTTTGTGCACACTTTCCAAGGTATATACTACGAGAAGCTCTGTACTAGTGTGGGGAAAAGTTTCTCTGAGCTCATCATGCAATAGGAAATGATAGAAAATGGTCTCAAGACAGGGAGGATTACGGACCCCTATGCTAAGACTGGAGAAAGTTCTGCTAACATAGCCAAGAAGGTGGCTACTACAAGAGGAATAATCAAGGAGAGCGAGGTGTCTGCCATCCTGCTAGGCCAACTACCCCAATACTGTCCACCACTACAATTACACGATATCTTGCCCTTACCCGCCTTAACCATGCCTGTTCCAACCCCTACCTATGGCCCTGTTGGGGTATGACCCAACTTTAATAGACCTGCTCTACGCATCCGTTCCTTTGTCACTTTAGCTTACACCCAAACCAAGGCCTACCACAATCTTCTGAAGAACAATATCCTGAAGCCCATACCTTCTCGCCCATTGCCAAGCCTGTTACCCCCAACTTTCAATGTCGCCCTCACTTGTGAGTACCATTCGGGTGGCCAAGGGCACGACACCGAAAGCTACTTCTCTCTCAAGCACAAAATTCAGGACCTGATAGACAACAAGACCATTGATCTGCAATCAGTGAATCCTGTTCCAACCCCCAATGTGACCATCAACCCTCTGCTGGACCACACCGTCAATATGACACTAGCAGAAATGGAAGGCGAAGGAGAGTTCGATGGGCCTATGGCTGAAGATTATAAGGTGGATTGGGAGACCGATGAATAGGATGACTGGGAGGAGGATCTCCCATTATGCCCGGTTTATCTATATAACCCTAACGAGGTGCCTGATGCTTCTGATTGGCCAATCAAGGAGAACATCGCTGTGGATGGATGGGGTGCTGAGTTTCTACATCCAAAGTATGCAGTCGCTAAACGTCATTTGTTGGAGAACCCTTGGCCCGCGACCGAGTATAACTATGAAGACATAGGCTGGGGGCTAGAAGAGCCAGAGACACCAACATAACCATTCGAATTGTAAGGAGGCGAGTTAGCCATGCTTTTTCCAGAAGAGCCCACCACTAAGGACATCAAAGGAGTCAATAAAGCTGACAATTGCATCATCACCGCCAATAGGCCCGGAGTTCTAGAAAAAGCTTTCGCCTGCCTTGCCTAGCCAGAAGCCATGACTATGGATGGAGTGTTGAAGATGTGGGCATCGTCCGAAAGCCATACTAAGGAAGAAGGGAGTCTCATCAAAAGCGTACAAGAGAGGGGTGTTCTCATTCACTTTCTTTCTATCTCTTTTATTTTCTACCAATAAGGTAAATGTTTGCACTTTCATCCTAAAAGAATTCCATGTTTTTCATTTAATAGCGAAGTATCAATTTATGTTATTACCTTGCAATGCTAACATCTTAAATGTCTTTTGTGAATTGTGATTACTCCCTATACAAAGGGGCACGGTTTACCCTATGGAATGATTTGACTTGAAGGCATGATAACATAAGTTAACCACTCACCAAATGATCAGCTTCCCAAAGAGAGAGAGGATAGGGATGAGTGAAGAAACTACCTAGAGGCAACACTTGCAAAACTCCAAAGCTAAGCGATGTGTGGCCAGATTATCAAAATGAAGAGGAGTCATCTTTCATTTTCCCATATAAAAACAAATGTGTTTATATTCCCTTTGTTTAACCCCTAGACCCTCACAACAAATGAAGTTTTCCTTATCAACCCTGATCCAAGACTGTTCTCCTCACACTGGGGCAGACAATAACTGAGAACTCTAGGAATAGTATCCATCCTCCATTGTGCTAGGGCAGTGTAGAAGGCTCTTTAGATCTAGCAATCTAGTTCAAAGTGAAGAGAGACCCTCATTTCATTTCCCATACAATTCGAAACAACCCCTTGCCAAACCCGTTGAGCCATTTATCTTTTTCAAAAAAAACCCCCAACTTAGGGATCACTGCCCATATTGGGTTTAAATTGAACTACTAGAGAAAAAGGTTAAGAAAAAAAGGGGTTGTAGAATTGTTCGTTTCATAAAAGGAAAGGAAAGAGATGAAAAAAAGGAAAGAAAAGCGAAGAAAAGAGTTGCCAATGGGCAAGAGGCTGAAAAAAAAAATCATGTCTAAGAAAAAGGCCTTAAGACAACCATGATTGTGCCATCTTGTAAAGCACAATAAGAAGGCCGAAAGAGAAGAGAGTCATGTTAATCTCAAAAAGCATACAGAAAGGTTGATAGAAAAGGGGGAATTTTCACCCTGAGAAGTACATAGTAATTTAAAGGTGATCCTACGTTTCAAAGAAACCCAGTAGAAACAATAGGTTCGAGCCTTTACTCTTCTTGCAAAACCCCGAAACCATGGCCTACATTACAACCCTATTAAAGTCCACTCTAATTGAAAACAAATTGCTTGATCTAAATGAGCTAGACACGCTGCCAAAGCTAAAGAAGGACGCTAACCTTACTGGAAAGGAAGAAAAGTCAAGGACAGTATGGATCTAAACCCTGCTGAAAGTAACATCAAATTTGAGCATATATATCATGTTGTTTCAAAAACCCTATAACCTAGCCTACATTACGGTCGTAAAGGAAAGTCTCCTTAGATTGACGGACTGGCCACTTATCGCTCTGCTAAAGCTCAGGTAAGCTATTGCTGAAGCCCCAAGAGTTGAGAGTTTCAGCCCAAAAATCCTATACACTAAGCCCGGGGTAGAGAATCAGAGGCGGTCAAAAGGTTGAGAAAGGTATGAAGTGCTATCATCCAGGCAAGGTAAGGTTAAGCCAAAGAAGAGGTCTGGCCCCCGAAAAGAAAGGAGTTACCATTCCAAAGATACCAAGTTTGACAGCACCCCTTATCATTCCATTAAGTAGAATTTTTCTAATATGTGCATGCATCTTCACAAAAAATATATATATATATAAAATAATAAAAAAAAGTAATAAAAAAAATCAACATGAGCTCCACATACATAAGACATAACTCCCTATAGAAACAAAAGTCACCAATACAGTTTAATATCATATCATGTAACAAATATACAGCATCATCATCTATGCACATACATCTGATCATATACTTAACTGTAAAAATCATAAATATCTCTGCCTGTTCATGCATTTAACTATCTAAATCATAAAATATCCATTTCTGTACAAAATTTCTAGAAATAAAATTGTCTAACATAAATACATCTCTAAGATAAGGGTAAAAGCAGATCAGGGTCTATGGCGAGGGGTATCTGTCAAAGATCAAAATCAATATCCTCCGGATCGAAATCTCCGAAACCTGGCATCGGAGGAGATGGATAACTACTAGAAGCACCAGCAGCCTGCACAGAAGACAAAACTAGAATCAGCAAAGTAAAGGAATGACTAAGCAATAGCAGAGCGAAAAGAAGAAGGAAAGAAAGAACAACACACCTCGCCACCTCCCATCTAGGATAACCGAGCAGTTAAGGAAGCTACCTCTGCCTGGTACTGATCACGCTCGGTCTGGTATCGATCCCTCGGGTCTCTCACAGTAGTAAACTCAGCCTGGGGCACGTATCATCTGGCACGGCACCACAAGCCAACCACCTCTTGGCCAACAATGTACCCGCCAACTACTACCTCAAACAGAGTGAAGGCACTCACAGAATGAGCCCCGAAGTATGCGGCATAGTCCGTATCTGGAAGAAGCAAGAACCTGGCACCCGACTAGCGCTCCTGATAAGGAATGGGAACCCCCTCCACCAAGGCTCCGAACATGTACTCCGGTGGACCTCCTGTTGACCTGAACTCCTCGTGAAACTGCCGCCATTGTCGATCTTCTAGATTGGACTCCTAAGAATCATCGTTGAGAAAAGAAGCCCTCTGCAGGGATAATGGGACCAAGTACCGCATCGTCTCATAATGAACTGATCCAATGAAGGGAGCCAAGTCACGTCCCTCGCCTCAATGAACTCCAGGTTCGCCCGTAGCATCACAAAGTCAGTGATCTCCGATCGCTGGGCTACCCGGTCACATGCGCACCTCAAAGCACGAAGATAAAGGTCACCCTCAATAACTACAGGGCGACGAACAAGCAACTACTCATAGCTCCACCAGATAAGAAAAGGCCAGAAACTAGTCATGCTACCCTAACGAGAGGAAGTCCGGACCCGCATCGACCGAAGGAAGCAGCCGAAGGAAAAGGATCCCCATTCCAACTCAAACAAAGCCCCAAGATCAGCTACAATGCTTACCAAATGAAAAGGCACGAGCAACTTGTTGTTGTTACAGAAGTAGCTGAAAATGATGTACAGAACAAGTCGTCGCCTCATGATATCTTGCCGGGCAGGAGGTGGCTCAACAGCAAAAGTACTGTCATCCTGACTGAGCCAGGAAACTGGGAAAGTAGAATGCTCGAGAGGGGGCAAGTCCAGCAGAATGCATGCATCGTTCCTACAGACTGACTGCAAGGTGATTAGCTGACCAATAAAGTAGAGCCCTGTGATGATAGCCCAGTCCAATGGGGTGGGACCCAGCTCAAAGCCAACAATATGGAAGGTCCCGGTCTCTCCAAACAACCTCTCGATAAGCACCAGTACTAGATATCAATTCAGGCAGTTAGCTTGTAATAAAACTCAGTCCCAAACCAAAGCTGCTTATGCAATGAAACCAATTCCCCTCAAAGCTCTTACGCCAAGTGATTGGTATAACCAAACCCTTATTAATCAATCCTAACAACTTTCCCAAACCTATGCTCAAACTACCAAAGGATCTCAACTGCAAGCAGCAACTTCTTCTCAGCAAGTGGCGGTTTCTCATCCCACTCCTTCTCCAGTGATGGCCACTAACCCCACTTTCAAATCAAAATGCTTTCTTAAAACAAAATGCGAACAATCTGTTGTTCTTTTGAAAAAAAAAAAAAACATGGTCTAAGGATCCATTTGAAATTCCTCCTAGAGTGTTCGCTCCAAACACACATTTTCTTCAAATCTCTCCCATTCATACCCAACAATTCTATGAATATATTCTAATAGAAACTGATTCAATTACCCTCAAACACCATTTCATTCCTGATCAAAACCAAATTGCTTACTTTACTGTCTATATTAACAAAATCCTTACTCCTGAACAATAGAGGCCTCAACCTTTCCAACCTCGACGATTTTCTAAAATTTTTAATCCTCCTACTTTCAATTATTACGATTACCAACAAGCTTGGTTCAACACTTTCTTCTTCCAGAACTACAAATTCAGTCATTCCTGAATGTTTACATTTCAAAAAGATTTCCCTTTCAATTTTCCCAATTGGTTCTTTTTTTGGTGCAATTACTCAAATCTTTCCTTCGTCCATCAATGAAGCCTTCATTATTTACCAAGACAAATTCAAACCTGATAGATTTCTTTTCAAATTTCCTTGTGTATTATCTTTCATGACCCAATTCTCTATTCCATGGATTTTTGCTTGGAGTTGTACTATTATTTCGCATAATTCCTTTTCATACCTTGCCCGTAGCTTTCAAGTTAAATGGTGGGATAAATGGAATCCCCAATTTTACATCCCACAAGCAGTTCATCAATTTTTCCAATAATATCCTGCAATTTCTACTACTACTAACCCTCAGTTTCTCCTCAACCGAAGCAAAATCATTCCTCAATTAGCAGCGGCTAAATCAAAGAAAGAACTTTGTCAACAATAACTAGAAACCCTATCATCTCTCTCAAATAGTGATGACGAGGCTTCTCCAGCAAATCCAGATCAAGGTTCTCAAATCTCTTCCACAGATCTTGCACAAGATAATGAAGATGACTGTTACGGTATCTTCACTCTAGTACAAACAAGGTCCAAAAGCAAGCAAACACTCCATTGACAGAGCTATCAACTTTCGGTGACAACTCCATCAACTTTCGACCACAAGACAATTTTCACAAAAGACGAAAGTGCTACAGTAATTTCATAAAAATACAAAAGTGCTACAGTAAAATTGACATTTTACTATTGTCCAAAAACAAATCTACTGTTGGTGGATCTACAGTAACCAGACATGTGAATCAACAGTACCAAGTTTTCTCTATTTATACCCTGTCTCTCCATGTTTTGAGGCAAGCCAATTTTGAAGCCAAGAGCCACTCTCTTTCTTTACAATTCTCTTGTATTGAATCTCTGTGTCTATTTTCAAGTTCAAGATCTCTAGTAACTCAGCTCTTCTGGTAATCTTCCAATCTTTTTTATGTTTTATTTTTTCAATTTTCAATTGTAATCTTAATTTACCCAAGTCATGCCTGATTTAGTTATCCTTCTGGGATGTGCCTATACGACGTTGACACTTTCAATACAACTATTTCTTCTTCTTCTACTTCTTAATTGCACATGCGATAAATTCCAGTTATCTGGTTTTTTTGTTCTTCTTTTAATTTATTTTTGTTACTATTACCTGGGTTAGAATGGTATCAGAGCCAGAGTGCTTATAAATAGTTTATTAGTTTAACTTTTTGTTTTACATTCAAGTATTTATTTTTTCGTTAAATGTCTGCTTAATTTCCTTTGCGTTGTCTGATGACAAACCTATAAACCAACTAGTCACGTAGCCATTGTAAGTCCCAGAGTTGAGGCAGTAGGCGTAAGTTGTTGAACGGCTAGGATAAGTCTTGTTCATCCTATAGGGTTTAATCTGATATATAATTTTGAATTAAATATTTAAATGTTAGATAATTAGTTTCCTAATGAATCATTTATCTAGAACTATGTCTTCTATATCTCGTCAATCTCAGAGTAGTAATGACTCAACTATACTTAATCAAGAAGAACAAAGTTTCCCATCTCCAAGTTGGACACCTCCTCGTGTCTCTGTTAATCAAGTTTACCAAATCAAATCTTTTGATTTTCTTTCCAATTATACTAACAAAACAGTTGAACAAACAATTCCTTTTACTAAAAAAACTGAACAAATCCAATTACTCAGTCAACCCACTATCAATAAATACAAACAGAAAAAGTACAATTATTTACATTTAGGATTAATATAAGTAGTTGTTGTTCTCTTAACTCGCCAAGATCAAAATACTGCAATTCTTTTAACTTTACAAGATAAAAGACACACAACATTCATCAATAGTACTTTAGGACTTATAGAAACAAGCCTTTACAGTGGACCAGTCCATTTTGATTGTTATCCAGGGTATGTTGTTTGTCTTCAAGATACTAGTATTCTTAAAGTCCTTACACTCAAAATAAAAACTTCTGGTTATGATTTAACACCAGGCAATATTCCATTTTCAATAATTTATCGCATTCATCTCAAAGCCATGACAACACTTAGAGATCCACAATGTAGATCACTAGTCCTTAAGGAGAAACCCTCATTCTTTACGCCAACAGTGATTCAAACATTAGTACTCCCAAAGCCATACGCTGGGAAGAAGTCAATCTCCCATTAGAATGGATGTTAGATAATGAGGTTCCCTCTACAACAATTGAAAACAAAGATTTGGAATATATCCAAGAAAGTACTGATGGTAGTGTTCGTATTAAATTCACAAACACCACAACAGGGTCAACTTGACCACGATTTTTAGATGTTAGTTCATCTGTAAGTACCCAATTTCAATCTTTTCCTCCTAGAAGTTCTTATTCTTCTGTTCCTTCCTCTTCAATACCCTTTAGGTCTACTTATTTAGAATCTGTCACAACTTCAAGTGTAGCACAACCTGTCTACGTACAAGAAAATCCTCAATCTCCAACACTATCTCAAATGGATCATTTATTAAATGTTATTGATCCCTAATTAAATACGATTGAACAATAATTTATTTTTGAAAAATCTATCCTTGTCCAAGATTTTAATTCTCCCCAGCATGCTCACAAAAGGAATTGGTTTCTAAAAACTTTTGATCCTATTACTCGTATTCCTATCCGTGAAAAGTTTTATCAATTTGTTCAAAAACATAGAACTCATCTCAGTTTCTTTAACTGGTTTGAAAATTATTCTAAACAACTTAATGTTATAACTAATGCTGAACATCAATGGGTTACCTCAAGAGATATTATCACACCTTCTATTCATCCTCCAATGGAAGAAATTCACATTCAACATAGATCTAGTATCGTCACTACTTCTCCTTTCAAACTAAAAACTGATCCAACACCTCCTAATGCCAAAGATGTTTGTAATATTCTACAACAAAATAACTTTACGAATCAAACACTCAAAACTATTGGTGACCAATTAACTCGTGTAGAAAATCTAGTTCATAAAGAATAATTAACTACACTCACAACTACAGAAACCCCTTTACTCAAACCACATGAAATCCCTCCACACCTTCAGAATGAATTAAGTGATCAAGACATTTCTTCTCAATTAAGCACAAACTAGCACAACTAGATCAGGCTCTAAGGATCCCTGACACTCCTAAACCCTCATTTAAAACCCGCACTATTAACACTTTATCCCAACACACACTTTCTGAAATTGAAGCCATTGAACAAACCATGAATAATTCTCAACCTTCCGAAATCAATGCCACTCAAAATAAGAAACAAAAATGGAAATACCAAAGTCGATATGAAAATAATAACACAAAAAATTATTATCCCTAACCAACACTCCCTGATATGCAATTCGAAGAACGAAATCAATTTATTCAAGCTGCCTATCATGGTGGTACAATTTATTAATGAAAATTTGACGATATGACCGAATATCATATTCTTAACAAACTTCAAGAAATGACAGTGGTTGTCTTAGCCTATAAAACTAAACAAAAATCTTCCGACTTTGTTGTCGCCCAAGCTTTAGTAGTTAGTGTTACTAGCCATCTTAAAGGATGGTGGGACCATTTCCTCACCTCTACTGAACGCACCCAAATTCTCACTGCTATTAAAACCGACTCAACTGGTACTCCAATTAAAACTGAAGATAATGAAACCATAGAAGATGCTGTAAGTACCCTCATCTGCTCCATATCTAGGCATTTCTTAGGTAAACCTTCCGAAGTTCAAGTTGCTTCCTTTGAAATTCTTAATAATCTTTGATGTCCTAAACTCCAAGACTTTCATTGGTATATAGACGTTTTCCTAACCAAAGTTATGATGAGAGATGATTGTCGCCAAACACATTGGAAAGAAAAATTTCTTGATGGTCTTCCGAAACTTTTTTCCCATAAGGTCAAAGATAAACTTTAAGAAAAACAACAATGGAGTTGTCCCATACGAACAACTCACTTATGGTGATTTAGTCAATGCTATCCAAACCCAAGGTCTAGAAATCACCAAAGGTGCCACTGCTAGTGGCAGCAGTTCCAAATTCTGGGCAATTTTACCCTTTTTTCCCGCTAAAACTCGATTTTAAAGGCCTTTTGGGCCCAATATCCATTTTCAAATTCCTGTCTTTGAAAATTTTCCAAAGTCCGTCCCTCCGACCACCTCACAGTTAACAAGGGACTCTTACTCTATCGTTTTTTGTCTTCAACAAGCAAAGACAGAAAAAGAGAGGCAGTTGTAAGCACCCCATTTTTGCATGTTCAGTAGTCTCCAGTCCATCCAGACTTGTATTCAAGTCAATATGGACGTATTCCAATCTAAATCAACTTTCCAAGTCTAATCTCGTCAATCGATCGCTTCGCGGGCCCTTAGGGCCCAAATAGAGGCAAAATGACCAAAAGGCAAGTCTTTCCAAAGACGATAAGTCCCCTTTCCAATTCCAATTCCAATTCTAATTCCAATTGAAATTAAATTTGGCACGCCTTTCAAGAAAGTTAATTCCTCGAGGTGGTAGACCATCCAATCCGGCACGTTTCTGAGTGAACTCCTTGGAACGGTAAGTCCCTTCAAACCCGTCGACTGGGATAAGACCCCAAGTCCCCGAGATGGTAGAACGATCCACCTTTGGCGCCTGTTAGCCCGCCAATGCAAAAATGTCTATTTTCGCATACCTTTCGAGAAAGTTGATTCCTCAGGTGCCAAGTCCACCTAGCAGCTTCTAGAGATTAGGCAGTCTCTAGAATGATCGCGACCCGTTAGAGTAACGAAAATAATCGTAAACATCGCAACCGTTAGAGTGACAGGAACACTTGCAAACAGGTCGATATAGGGAATTGCTAACAAACCCCTATATCACGGGATTGTTGTCAGAATGATAAAAACACTCAAAACCCAGGTTAACACCGGTGCCTGCTAGCCTACTTCGATGAAAAATGACCAAACTGCCCCTAGGGTAATTTCTGGCACGTTTCTTGAGAAAATACCTAAGTCCTCAGAATAGTAAGTTCACTTTTCCAAGATTGTCTTAAAGAGAATCCAGCATGATTAGGTGCCTTCTAGTCGGTTTTGGGCCAATTCCAAGACATTCCAGTCAAGATGACCATTTTGCCCCTAGACATCCGAATGCCCCGAGAACCACACCAGCTCTGGGTATCAAACCAGTAACCTCCCAAGAATTCTTCTTATACTATTCTCGACCATCCATTACCTTTTCAAGTCATTTTGAATCAGTTTCGACAAACTCAGTGCAAAATGACCATTTTGCCCCTAGTCGGCCGGTCGCCTCTTCTAACCACACCAGCTCTGGGTAACAAACTAGTAACCTCTGCGAACATTCAGGGTAATGTTTCCAAACCTCGAGTCTTCTTCCGGGACATTCCGAGTCCATCCTGGTAGTTTTTTTTATCCAGTTGACCGTTTTGCCCCTAATGGCCTGGTCGACCCTCCAAACACATCCTGTCATCATTTGTCAAGTCTAATACCTCCGGGACTCTATTCTAAGGGTTCCTATTCCTTTTCGGCCTTCCGGGCCATTCCTGGTCCTCTAAATCCTTCCCAGATCTTCCGAAGTCACTCCTAGTGAAGCTAGGCTAAAAATTGCATGGTAGTCACTAGAACAGGCGCCCAAATCTTCTAAAGATACGTTGCTTGTTGAGCTTAAAACTTTCCTAAGTGGCTAGTGGTGCCAGAAGGAAAATTTTCCTGGTGCCACTGCAACAAGCGCCAGGTCAATCCTCTCTCTATAAATACAGAGCCTCCTCCAGCGTGAAAAAGGTCCGCAAACTCAGTCTAAAAACTCTCATCTTCAATATAAAGAGCTCGTTGCCTCACTAAACCCTAGTCTTCTTTAGGTTTTCCAAAACCCTAGCCTCCATACACAAACCCTAACTCATATATACTCCTATATACTCATACACTAGCCTCCAAAGCCTCCATAGAAGACTTGAAGTGCTGCAACCCGAAGCTCCCAAAGCTCAAGAAAAGCCGTTGAAGGCTGACGCAAAGCGAAGCGAGGACTGAAGCAAAGCAAGCAAAATAAGAAGATACAAGGTAGGCTTTCTTTTTACGTTTACGCATCTTCCCCCTCTATCTTCTCCCTCCTAACCCACTAGGGTTTTCTACTATTTTAATCCCCCATCTTCTTCCCCTCCTCTCTTGCATGCTTGAAATAAGGGACTTCTCGGTCCATGTGTAGCATTAGGCTATTGAAGGTCACCGTGTCAAGGGCTTTCTTTTAGTCTAACCGGAGACCATGTGGGTTCAGCCCCCATGATTATGTGGTGAAGCCTTAACCTTGTATATTCACGACCCCAACTTGCATTGTGCATATCATGATCTTGGATTCCTCCAAAATTCGTTTTCAAACTTGTTTTCAAAACTTACATTAAAATCGTTTTCAAAGTTTGTGTTGAAATCTTTTTCTTCAAAACTTGTTTTTAAAATCACAATCCTAAGGTGATTCTAGTCTTTCCATGGCTGGGGTTGCTTTAGGAAAGTGTTACATTTAAAGTGGTCAATATGGTCCATATTTTCAAATCTCGTTGTTTTGAAAACCAATATCCTAAAGTGATTCTAACCTTCTTAGCATCGTTATCTACAACGTCTTTACTAGTTTCTCATGGTGCCCTCATTTTTTTTTCCTTTTTCTTTTTTTCCCCTTCTTTGTTTTTCGGCACCACATAGTTTTTCCCCTTCTTTGAATATGTGAGGTGGCTTTCTTCTACTTCGTGTCTCTTTTTTTCTTTTCCTCTTCTTCTTTTTTGGTTTCGCTTTTGGAATCTTTCCAGCTCGTGCTTCTTCTTTTGCTTATTTCTTTCGAATTTTGTTTTCACCCTTTATGGGCAGTGATCACTAGGTCGAGTTTGTCAAAGGAATGTAATTGGCTTAAAATGGGTTTTTCAAGGGAAATCTTTTAGCTACATAGTAGAAGAATAGATGGCCTCTCTTCCTTTTAGAGAAGATTGCTTAGTCTATGAAGTTCAACCGTAGAATTCTGGCGACATCCTTTAAGATAGGTGAATGCTAATTGAAATGTTCTGTTACCCGTGCCAGCCCTAGTTGGGGGTTGGTTCATGGTTAGGGTGTTTCGAATAAAAATCGCTCGAGTGGGTTGATCAGAGGAATTACTTTGATGTTTAGGGAATTTGAAATGATGGCTTCTCTTCCTTTTGAGAGTCTAACTGTCAGCTGTTTTGTCATGGCATCCTTCGGATGTTGCCCTTTTTCTATGATCCACTCTCTCTTTTTTTTCTCTAATGTTTTCTCTCTTTGGGTTGGAAGTGATCCCCACTGGTGAGGATGCACATACTATCCCTCCCCTTCAAGTCAAGGCATAACGAAAAGGGAAACTTCTAAAGACATTCATAAAGGATGATAATCATATACTTCAAACTCTTTGTCATTTCAAGGATTTTATGTATATGCTAGGCTCCTGATTCTTAAAGCAGAATTAACAAAAAGTAAATACAGAGTTTGGAAAAAAGAACATCCTTTTGGTGGTTATTTCTTCAGGCAGGCTTTGTGACCACGCCTGCCTCTTCCATGCTCTATTCTTCAATTTCTTCATTGGGCTGTGCTAGATGGATTGAAGCATTGACTGTAGAATGGTAGAGGTGGGTGATTATAGTGTAATTGTGGATGCCTCCTTTTCCTTCTCCTCCTCCAGCTTGGACATTAGGGTTACTTATCAGGTCTTGGGAACCCTGATAGCTCTTTTCCTGTTGGTTGACCTTTTCTTGCTTAGGCTCTATTGTTTCCTTGTGTTTTGTGCCCAGGCTTCATCCTAGGACTTGTAATTGTTTTTCTTTGACTTTCTCCTTTTCAACTTCCTCTTGATCAATTTCAGCGAAAAGATTAGCCAAATCACCCTCCTTGAATTCAAATGGTGCCATAGGTATTTTTGGTTCGCTGATACTCCAGCCCATGTCCTCATAATTGAAGAGGACCTCTACTAAGTGGTGATCAGCCACAACATATTTGGGGTGCTTGAATTCATCTCCCCAACCATTAGCAAACACAGTACCAGCGGGGGTATCCTCCATGGGTTCTTCCATTAGCCAGTCAAGGGGATCTTGTTCTCCATTTGAGTTGTAAAGATAGATAGGGCATGGTGGTGACTCTTCTTCCTAGTCACTTTCTTCCTTAATTTTTCACTCTCTTTCGAAATACTCTGCAGCTATGATTCCATCTGAATCTACTTCCACTTTCGTAATTATGTTAACGGCATGGTTCGGTAGGGGATTGGTTGTAACATTAGGTACAGGGGCTTGCTTTGCTTCCTGAGTGTTGATGACTTTGCTGTCAACAAGATCTTAGATCTTGTACTTTAGAGAGAAACAAGAAGTTATATAATGCCCCTGCCCTCCAGAGTGATATTCGCAGGTAAGGGCCGAATTAAAAGTTGGAGGCAACTGACTTGGTAGGGGCCGTGGGGGTATAGGATTCAGGTGTTTGGCTTTAAAGAGCTCATGGTAGGCTTCTGTTTGAGTGCATTCTAAACGAGTGAATTCTTGATTCTACCGGTTATTTCTATTGGGATTAAAGTATGGTCGGGCTGCGATAGGTCCAGGAGCAAGTGTTTGGACATTGGTGACAAGGATGTTGACAATAGGAGCAGGTGGTTGCGTCTGAGCTTGATATTGAAGGTAGTATGGCTACTGTTGAGGTTGCAAAATAGCGGATACTTCTCCCTCCTTCCTACCAGTACCTCAAGTGGTTGCTACCTTCTTTGCCACATTTGAAAAGCCTTCACCCGTCTTGGAGTAAGGGTCTGTGATCTCGCTAGTTTTAAACATGTTCTCGATTCTTTCTCTCTATATTATTAATTCAGAGAAACTCTTCCCAATGCTTAGGCATAAGAGTTTGTAATACAAGCCCTGGAAGGTATTCACAAATAACTACATATATTCTTTCTCCACCAGTGGGGGGTTAACTTGAACGACCGCTTCTCTCCACCTTAGAGCATAACTTTTGAACCTCTCCTTTTCCCCTTAGGTCATCATCATTAGGGCACATCTATCTAAGGTGAGGTTACTGTTGTATCAGTACCATGATCGAAAGGCCATGACTAGCTCATTCCAGGTTGTTATTTTCCTAAGATCTAGACGGGCAAACCATTGCAAGGCAGACTTGGACATGCTATGCTGAAATATTTGCATCAGAAGCTTAGGGTCGTTCCTCTGACTGCTTAACGCACCCGCATATAATTTCAAATGAGTCATGGGATCTCCACTTCCACCATATTTTTGGAAATTAGGCATCTTAAATTTGGGCAGCCTCAAATGATTAGGGAAGAAGCATAGTTCGTCATAAGATGTCCCACTGAAGGTATTATGGCCTTGTAAGCTGCGTAAGGACTTCTCTAAACCTTGTATCTTCAGATTGAGGGGATCTGGGCTTTCCTTTTTTTGGTGTAGTAGTCAGCAGGATGGTTTCAGGGTTATCTTCTTCCTCTTCCTCGATGTGCACCACTTTGGGGATTTCTTTGCTTTACTCATGTTGTCAATATGCAAGGTGACCTTTGGCAGGATTAGCTCAACTTCTTTGGGGAGAGATGCTGAAGCTGAAGGATCCATAAAAGGACCCTTGAAAGTCATCATTTGTATGAGCTTGAACATCTCATCTATGTTTTCATCTCATTCACCTCTTCCCGTGTTACTGGATTATTCTGTTGGTCAGGAGTATAGCCCTCACTCGTCATTTGTGCTGCTCGGTGTCATGTTAGGATTGGTTCTCGAGGTACAGAAGGTACTTAAGTTCTTCTCTTTCCCTTTCTAAGAGCAATGAGGACCTGAAATGTAAGCCAATCTCACAAAAAACTATTTCTAGCCTTTTGTGAGATGAGGGGAGGGTAGAAATAAGGAAAAACAAGAAAAAGATCGTATGAAAGTTCGTAGATTGAGAAATGTTTTACGCAATGCATGACTTAAGGATGCCCCTGTCTTTCGAGAAGTACTAATCATGATGTTTTGGCTCAGGCTATGGAGATAAGGCCTTGCCCCTGTTATATAATACTATACATGTTCTTGTAGTCATTCATTTGTGCACTTATTCATTCATTAGGAATAATAATTTTATTGAGATGAATTTTCTTTGTACATTTAATTTTTAAAAGTACATTGAAACGGGAGAGAGAACATTTTTCTTAGGACTTTCACCTATTCTATTTTAACATTTGAAATCCTAAACTACTCTTGAGTCTTTAGATTTGCCTTCTTCGATGGAGCTCGATAAGAGACCTTAATTTCAAATTTCCCCTTGTCTTCTTGGTAGCCCTATCTCCATGAGCGAAGAGAGATTAGGGGTCCTCTTTATGAGATAATTTTGATGCATGCCATGAACCCTTAAGGTCACTTGATACCCATAGGAGTTTTGGTTGGTTTGATTTGAGCGAGCAGGGCTTTGGGGCTATTTTTTTGGGGTAATCAAATGCATGAAGACGCAATGACTTAAGTTACTTTGAAAATTCTAGTCATGAAATGAATACGGGTGTATGAGCAATTATGATGCAAAAGACACATAAAAATTATTACTATAAGAATTGAGTAGCACAACATAATGGATTGGGTAGAATATAAGGGAAATTCAGGCTGTCGCTCTTTCCTCCTTGGTTTTGAAATTGACTCGCGTGTCTTAAATTTGGCAGAGGTTCAGCTATGCATGGGGTGCTACATGAGCATAAGGATGGGGGTTTACTAATGCTTCCTAAAAAGCTCGGTTCCCAAACCTTCAAACCTCCAACGTCCACCCTTGAAAGAGTGAACTTCATCTTTGGTTGGTGGTCCAAGCTGGGGAACTATCAAGACACCGTAGGTTGAGAAACTGACACAGCATCTGCCCACAGTCAATATACTATTTCCCCTTCTATCTAGAAAGGTAGTAACCAAGTAATTATGCAAAGGTGTAAACACAAGTGAGAGCACCAAGTTTGTGTGGAATTTTCAAAAATGTAGGACAACACCCAACAACACACATCCCATTCTCCTCATTCATCACATACATAGCAGTTAATATGTCATAAAATGAAATGTGAACAAAGGTCTACCTACAAAAGAAAATGCAAGGAGTTGGTAACTTTTTGAAAAACTCAACCAATGCAAAAGCATGAATATGAAAAGTAATGCAAGAGCATGCAAGTGGATGTCGATGCAAGGTCATGAATGTAAGCGATGAATGCAAGCGGCGACATTTATTTGAAAAAATCTTATTTTTGGAAAATAACGTAAGATTTTGAAAAAAAAATGTTTTTAGAAAAGTTTTAAAAAAATGATAAAACTGGCAAAAGTAACCGGAGATTCTGGGTGAGTGAAGGGTAAAGAGATATGATAAAGGCCTAACCCTCTAAGTGTCCCAAATGGAGTCGCCAATTGTCGTGCCCTGATCTTTAAACCAAGCCCTCTTGGCTTGGGAAAAAGCACGGTACTCTCTCGTTAGAACTCATTCTCCTAGAAGGACGAGTGCGACTGGGTTTGATCTTGAAATTGACTTAAACAAAGGCTTTTGAAAAAAGTTTAGAATTGTAATCTAACATAGTTAAAGATGTGTTAGGTCACCTAAAACTATGTATAATCTGAAAACTAAAGGTTTTTCGAAATCATTTTGAAAATGTCCTTCTTAAGAAGGTTTTTGAAAAATAGGTTTTTAGCAACCTTTTAAAACGTTTTAAAGCCCTTTTGTAAATATGACTCTAGGTTGGTCTTTGAACTAGAAATCTATAGTCTATAGGTTGATTACGTGTATGGAAGATATCCTAAGATCATCACCCTACCCCGCCCTTTTGTTACCTACATGTCTATTCACCATTAGTTCACTTACTTGAATAACCGATTACGAGTATCCACTTAATATCCACTTTAGAATTTTGAAAAATGGGTTTGGTCATTACTTTTTGGATGAATGATGCGTGATACAAGTTTTGGAAAAGATACTAGAAAATATGAAAGTTTGAAGGGATTTGAGATAGAAATTTTGACTTGATGGGAATTTTTGAAAAAGAGAACTTGATTTGAAATAAAGATTATGACTGCACCATTTTAGGTTGCCTACGTATCTCATTTGTTGAGAATTAGGTTATTCGTAGTTCGGGCAAGGGCCCGATAGAAAATATGCACATTGAGGCCTTTGGAATGCTTTGAAAACACATTGAGGTCTCTGAAAAGGTCTGAAGACACTTTGAGGTCTTTGGAAAAAGAGAACTTGAGAGTTTAGAAAAATGCATTTGAAATAGGACTTAGGATGTTTGAAGTATTTTTTAAATTGGGTTTGAAGATGATTTTAAATATTTTTTAAATGAACTCAAGAGAGTTTTGAAAGCACTTTGAAACAACTCAAGGAAGTTTTGGAAAGGTTTTGAAATAACTCAAGGGAATTTTGGGAAATGTTTTGAAGTCTTGTTTTGAAAACTTTGGAGGTAGAGTTTGAATTGGAAATGTTCTTGTGAACTTGTCTTCAGAAAGCTTTTGAAAGTTGTTTTTGAATACCTTATGAAATGCATGTTTAATGTTTCATCACCTTAAGAGGTTAGTCATTGAAGAATTATACACCTTTAGGGCTATGAATTTGAAAACATGCTTGGAAAATATGCTAGAAACTTCCCTTTAGTTTTTTTTTTTAAAAACACTTTAGGGTTATAGAACCTTTCTTGAATGTCTCACTTATACTTAACCAATCCTAACCATAAAAGTGTTGACTCCACGCCGTGATTTTGATGATAACTAAACATTGTGTTAGTTTGCTAATGATTTTAATTAATGTGTAGTTCAATGAGTAAATATATTTTACACCTAAACTATAATGAATGTCAAAATAGATGAACAACAACTCAAGGATCGAGCAATGAATCAAAATAGAACAATGCACCAAAATAAAGTAAGGCACCAAAACAGAGCAATGACACCTATTCAAATGTCAAACCAATGATGTGAATTCGAAGAGATTGAAGTTTCTCAAATGGAGAATTCATTAATCCTATAAAGACTCTATGAAGTTGATATGAATTTGAAGAGATTGAAGGTGTTTAAAAGAGAATTCAATGTCTGTGCAAAGACTTTATGAAGAACCCAAGAAAAGTTTTTGAAGAAATCAAAATGAGTTCAATCCAAATTGAATTGAAGACTTTATTGAATGACCACACTGGATTGAAAGCCTTGAAAAATCACTATACCCCAAAGAAGATTCCTTGAAATACTTGAAGTATTTTTGAAGCTGAGCTTGCCTCAAAGAAAACATGAAAGAGATTTTCTAGGTGATGTGTCGACACATGAGAACAGAGGCTAATGTTTGAAGAATGGATGATCAAGTGTCAACACATGCGTTGGATGTGTCGACACATGGAGACATTAAGTAACTACTGAAGAATGTAGGGCTTGATGTGTTGACATATGAAGTCATGTATTGACACTTAGGGACTAACAACTACATTTTTAAACATTATATTGAACTAGACGCGCATTTAATAAAGCCCCAACCACCTCCAATGGGTGAAATCAATTTAGGGCCTTATATACAAGCCTCCAAATGCATTTATGGTGAAGAGATACAAGTTTATTTCACCCTTTGATCATCAAGACCTAACAATTCTTACACCTACTGAAAATTTTCTTTGTCTTCAATACTTGGCATTAAGTGAGCTATTCATTTTCTCATCTACTCTTCATAGAAAGTTTGTACTTCAATTGTAAATCTTTTATACACTTGTGAGTGAGAGTTTAAGTATTCTCTTGTAAAAGAAAAACACTTGTAAGTTTGAGAGGGCTTGGACAAAACTCTTGTAGCATTGAAGCTTAGGTGTAAGCTTTAAGGAGAGTGAGCTAGGCACTTCAACTAGCCTCTACTTTGTAATTGGAGATTGCATAGCGAAAGAAGACTTCAAGTGGATCTTGGGGTGAGGACGTAGACCACAAGTTGTGATTGAACCTCGGTAATTCTTGGTGTTTCTTTTTGTGCTTTGTTTTCATTGCTTGCTTGACTTTGTTGCATTGCATATATCTTCAATCACTGTTTCATTGCCTAGTTTATCTTTTAAATAGTCTTAATTGCAATTATTTTTTAAAAACTCAATTCACCCCGCCTCTTGGGTTGCCTTTTGGGTTAACAATTGGTATCAGAGCTAGTATTCCTGCATTTTGGCTTAACATCCTAGGAATTGATCCATGGCAACCAACTTTGGAAGCTCTCTTGGTGATGGTCAATCCACAAATAGACCAACTATGCTTAACAGCACCAATTACAACTTTTAGAAGAATAGAATAAGAATATACATTCAGTCTGTTGATTATAAACTGTGGAGAATTATAGTAAATGGTCTTAAAATTGCAACTAAGAAAGTTGAAAGAGTTGATGTCCCTAAGCCCGAATTCGAATGCGATGAGGACGATTTGAAATTGTTACAATCTAATGCTAAAGCTATGAATATTTTATATTGTGCCCTTGATCCTAATGAATTTAATCGTATCTCTACTTGTGAATCGGCTAAGAAAATATGGGATAGACTTGAGGTAACCCATGAAGATACTAAGCAAGTCAAGGAATCTAAAATTAATATTTTGATTCATAACTATAAATTATTTAAGATGAAACTAGATGAATCTATTCACAATGTTCACAAGATTTACTGATATTATTAATGGCTTGAAGTCTCTTGGAAAGGTTTATACTAATAATGAACAGGTTAGAAAGATCTTGAGGTTGTTGTTGAAGACTTGGGAAGCTAAGGTCACTGCCATCCAAGAAGCAAAAGATCTCAACACATTACCTCTTGAAGAACTCTTGGGCTCCCTTATGCATTACGAACTTACTTAAAAGCAACATGTCTAAGATGAGGAAGAAAAGAAAAAGAGGTCAGTGGCATTCAAATCCACCAACCAAGAAGATGAATCAGCAAGTGATGAGAATGATGATGATGAAATTGCCCTTATCACATGTAAATTCAAAAGATTCATGAAGAGAAAATGGAAAGGTGGAAAGAAGTATGAAGCCAAAGGAAATTCTAGCAACGAATTAATAATTATTTGCTATGAATATAAGAAATCAGGCCATATAAAGGCTGAATGCCTCATGCTAAAAAGTAAAGGATAGAAAGATCAAAGGAAGAGGGCAATGGTTGCTACGACTTGGAGTGATGATGAAGAATCTGGCTCCGAGGATGAAACCGAATCTCAAGAAGTGGTCAATCTATGCCTCATGGCTCATGAGGAAGAGAATGAGTCATCAATATCGCGCCCCGATTTTTCGCACTTGAAAAAAACAAATGAGAAAAACACAGTGCTCTCTCGTTAGAACTCATCCTCCTATAGGACGAGTGCGACTAGGTATGAATTAGGAATTGATTTGATTAAGGGCTTTTGGAAAAAGACTTGGAGCCGCCACCTAACTTGATTAAGATGAGTTAGGTCACCTAAAACTAAGCACAATCCGAAGATTACACTTAGGGTTTTTGAAAAGGTTTTGAAAACTTCCTTAAGAGAGGGTTTTTAAGAAAATAGGTTGTTTGGCAACCTTTGGAAAGATTTAAGCCCTTTTTGAAAATAACTCCATTTTGGTCTTTGAAAATAGTGGTTCTAGGTTTAGAGGTTGATTACATGTAGGGAAGACGTACTAAGCCATCACCCTACCCGCCCTTGCGGTACCTACATGCCTATTCACCCTAGGTTCACTCATTCGAAATCTTTGATTAATAAATGTCCAAAACTATCCACTTTAGAATAGCACTTTAAAAAGAAGTTTTACATGATGCATGATATGTAACTGCAAGAATTTTGATTTAATCTTTGAAAGTAGATTTGAAAAGAACTTGATTTGACTTCGAAATGGGAAAAAAGGTTTTAGAAATTGGAATAAGAGATTTAAAAATAGATTTTAGAATTAGAAACTCGAAAGAGATCATGGAATTGGAAGTGTGAAAAAGGTTGTGACCGCACCCATGAGGGTTGTCTACGTATCCCTTTTTGGGAATCAGGTCAATCGTAGTTTGGACAAGAGTCCAATTGAAAATAGACACTTTGAGGTGTTGAAAAGTTTGATTTGAAAAGAGTTTGATTTGAAAAGGAGATTTAATTTAAACTTGGAATAGAAGATTTGAAATTGAACCTAGAATTAGGATTAGACTTGAAAAAGGGGTTTTGATCTATAAAAGAAAAATTAGACTAGATTTGGAAAGATAAAGTTGAGTTTTGAAAACATTTTTGAAGTTTGAATTTGAAAAACCATCTTGGTTTGGAAATGAGTCTTAGAAAATGGTTAAAGCTTCCTAACTTTAAGGTTAGGGTTGAACTAGGGTTTAAACCCCCTAGGGTTACCTAAGGTTGGAACATGCAATTGGATTGGAAGGACTTGATTTGAACTTAAGAACTTCGATTTTAGAAAGATTGGTTTTAGAAAACTTACAATAGGGTTTAGGAAAGATTTGATTTGATTTAAAAAAACTTCGATTGGTTGGAGAAGATTTGACTTGAAAGTTTGATTTAGAAAATTTAGAAAGTTGGAGTTTAGGAAAGATTGGATTTAGGAAATCTTGAAATTAGGAAAGTTCCATTTTAAGAAAGTTTCATATTAGAAAACCTTTGAATTTAGAAAGTTTTGAATTTTGGAAAGTTTTCAATTTAAGAAAGGTTTAGATTTAGAAAGTTTAGAATTAGAAATATTTGAAATTCAGAAAGACTTGAAAGTTTGAGTTTTGGAAATACTTGAAGTTAAGAGAGATTTGAGTTTACGAAACCTATGATTTTGATGTAGAAAATAGAGTTTTAGAAATCTATGTTTTGAGGCAAAATAGGAAATCAAAACTTCAAAAGAGGAATTAGGGTTTCCTAATCATGGATTCTATGGCTTGATTTGGATTTCAAGCAAAAGAGATTTTGAAGAGAGGATTTCTGGGAAGGAGATTTGAAGAGAGTTTTTAGAAAGTATATTGGAAAAGAAGTTTTAGAAAGTGGATTTGAAAAGAGATTCTAGAGAGAATTTTAAAAAAGTGGTTTTGGAAAGTAAGTTTGAAAAGTAATTTGGAAAGGGATTTGAATGTGGACTTTAGCAAGCCTCTAAAAATATCTCACTTTCCTAAAAGGATTCTAACCATAAGAAGACTACAATCATTCTAGGATTATGATTTTGAAAACAACAAGGGTTTAGAATTATAGGCCATGTTGGTCACTTTAAATATAACACTTTTCTAAAGTAACCCTATGGCTAGAATCACTTTAGGATTGTGATTTGGACAAAAACAATTTACTTATGTAATACTTTCCTAAAACAACCCTAACTATGGAGTGGTTAGAATCATCTTCAGATTATGATTTTCGAAAACAAGTTTGAAAGAGAAGATTTTTAATGCAAGTTTTGTAAAAGATTTTGATGCAACTTTAGAAAATAATTTTAAAGAGATATATGAGTATGATATGCACAATGCAAATAGGGTCGTGAACATACAAGGTTTAGGCTTCACCACATAATCATAGGGGCCAAATCCACATGGTCTAAGGTTGAATTAGAAGAAAGTCTCCGACACGGTGACTTTCAACCATTCTTCCTACACATGAATCGGGGATTCCCTTGTTTCAAGCATGCAAAAAGAGGGGGGGGGGGGGGAGAAAATAGGGGATTAAAATAGGAGAAAACCCAAGTGAGTTAGGAGAGAGAAAAGAGAGGGGGAATTGCATAAATGTAAATAGAAAACCAACCTCGTGTTTTCTTTGACTTGCTTGCTTTATTTGCTTTACTTTGCTTTGATCTTCAAGAGCTTTGAGATTGCAACACCTTCAGTCTTCAATGGTTAGCTTGGAAGCTCGTATAGGAGTGTATTGAGTGTATGTATGCTAGGGTTTAAAGGAGCCTAAGAAAGCTAGGGTTTGGAGAGAGTTCGCGGCATGTATATCGAGAGACAGAGTTTTTGGAGTTAGATTTCTGACCCTTTTCATGTAGGGGGAGGCTTTATATTTATAGACAAAAGGTTGGCCTCGCGCCTGTTGCAGTGGCGCCAGGCTAAAATTCCTTCTAGCGCCACTCCAGGTCAATTTTTGGCTTGGCGCCACTACTAATGGCGCCAGCCACTTAGGAAACTCTTAAGGGCAGTAAACAACATATCTTTCAAACCTTGATATGCAAGACAAAAGATTTAGGCGCCTGTATTAGTGACTGCCATGTAATTTTTGGCTTGGCTCCACTAAGAATGACTCCGGAAGGTCCAAAAATGTTCCAGAAGGCCGGGAATGGTCCGGAAGGCCGAAAATGGGTAGAAACCCTTGAAATAGTGTCCCAAGGGTAACGGACTTGAAAAACAAGGTCGAAGTTGTCGATCCAGCTATTAAGGGCAAAACAGTCAACTAGATCAAAAAATCACTAGAATGAACTCAGAATGACTAATAAGAGGACTTGAGAGTTGGAAACACTATCCAGAGTGTTCCGAGAGACTGTCAGTTTGATACCCAGAGCTAGTGTGGTTAAAAAAGGCAACCGGCCCACTAGGGGCAAAACGGTCATTTTGTACCGGTTTTGTCGGAATTGACTGGGAATAATTCGGAAAGGTATTGGAAGGTCAAGAATACTATTAGAAGCATTCTCGAGAGGTTACCAGTTTGATACCCAGAG